>VXAY01004091.1:1856996-1895498 GCA_013399855.1 Oxyruncus cristatus
AAAAAAGAAGACTGAAACAAATCTGGGGTCAATATTTAACTTCAGGGTCAATATATCTTGCCTTTTCACTCCCAAAGAAGTCAATATCTGCTGTTATTTATGCCATACTCGGCAGCTGCTCTTTTGAACTCCAACAGAGAAATACATCACACCCTTGACCCACAGCCTTTCAACCGAAGCGTGGAGACACTGTGATTTATTTGCTCAATGCAAGTGTCAAATGTTTTTAGCACTAAACTGCCCTAAACACTCTTGTTCCTTATCCCAATTTCAGTTACACAAGTGCAACCTCTCCAGCTTCCACAGACTTACATGCAATTTATATCAGTGCAGGAGTATCACTCAGCCAGGGAGCTGGAAAATGGTTTTTATTCCCCGTCAAGCTAAAAGCATAAAACAGAAGAGCAGGTGAAGCAGCCAAACTCGCAGCTCAGTGGAAACTTTGTATTAAAAAAATTAACGCATAGCACCATAACCTACTTAAGGAAAATCCAATAAAACACAAAATAACTCTTCTTTGTGTCTTTAGAATCCACAGGCACTTAGTTCCTGTACTGCTCTAACGTTTATAACTAATAGGCTCAAAAATAATTTTCATGTATTAAGAGTAAAAATATTCTCTAAAAATGTCTGTTTCTCAGCAGTTTTATTTGACTTAGAACATTTATTTCTTGGCTAGTTCCTTCTATGCTAAGTTTCACTTCAGTGTGAATTTTTTCCATGGCAGAGCTATATACTCCTGAAAAGCAGAGCTGGAAATGTTGAAACCCACAAACTATAGCTAAAGGCACACATCAGACACAGGATCACTAAAAGCAGATTTTTTAGTGTGAGCAGAACCTTCTTTTTTAAAGAAAGATGTACTTTGTTTAGTAAGCATGCTTCATATCTCCTCATACTCTGACTGAATCTTACTCCAATCTCCACAAGGAAGAAATGTTTGAACACATAAGCTGTAGCCTTTTCATCTAAGAGACTAACAGTTTTCACTATTTTCCATGTTCTTCTTATTCTGCACTTCTTTCTGGATCCACAAGAAAAGATGGGGTCCTGTTTGCTCCTTTGAACAATGCATTACTGTATTTAAATAGCTTAGGCAAGACTTTAATGCTGTGAAAACAAAGAGTTTAAAAAATATTTTTAATGTAAATTAATGGATTCAGCTCCCTCATATCCTATATGAATACTATTATTTACTGGTGAGATCAATGCCCGTAAATTTTTGGATGAGCTGTGTTGTGCAGTTGTGCACATGACTCTAGGATAGATTAAACTGCTTGATAAATGTTCTGGTAGTTCCTGTGCCAGAAGATGAGAGAGGATATGCACAGTAAAAAGTGTTACACTCCTGTAAAAATTGTAGGGGTCGTATAATATGTTAGGCAGGTTCTTCTCTCTTCCACTCCTTATTTTGCTGAGAGGTTTGTTGAAGAAATTTAAATGCACTTACAGAAATTTCCTCCAAGTGTTCTGCCAAGGTGCATGAGCAAACTCAGGTCAAAATTTTGCTGTACATGGACAGAAGCCAGGGGACAGAGGAGCACTTAATTTTTAATCATTATTTCATTAGTCGCTAAAATGCTTAGCAGCTCCATAATCTTTTGGATTGTCTGAAAATGGCATACACCTTTGTGGGAAATCCTTCTTCAGCCTCTCCCAGCCACGGACAAAAACCTTATGGGTTTTTCAAAGGAACACTTAGTGCATAACTAAGCATAATGATGAGCACAGGGCAGCCATTCAAGCAAGCTGAATCACGGGACAAACTGGGACCACATACAGGAAAGTAAACATCGGGATATCTAAGAGTATGGTGGAAACAAAATCATAAACCCGGTGTGTTGTGCTTGGAGAGCAGTGTCTCCAAAATGGTTAACAGGGCTGAGTGACAAGAAGGCTATCAAAGCATTTCCACCATAATGTTAGGGAGATAAACGGGCAGAGCCAGCTTCCTGGCTTGCTGCAGTGAGCTGGCAGCTGGAGGGGTCTCTGGCATCGCAGCACTGACGAGTACTCAGCTCAACACATGGACCAGAAAAGCCCAACCAACCCATTGCTGCAGCTTCCAGCCTTCTCATGCTGGAGGCAGGACTTGGAGGCTGGACAACCCTGGACAAGCTCAACAGCTCAAGGCCAGGCCAGTCATTCAAAGACCAAGAGAAAAGGTCTCCTGGGGCTGGTGACCAAGGGCAGCTCCTGACGGGGTCAGGAAGCTCGAGGGTCACTGGCTCCAAGGCAGTAGCACATACAGTAGGAGCTGCTATTGAGCTAACAATCCTCATGTCTGTAGTGGTCAGGCTGCAAGTCCTACCAGGTGTTTCCCACTATGAATCTTACCAGGGGTCTGGGGTTTACAGTGAGAGAATTAAATTAACTAAATTGAACTTTTTACACTTGGGAAAAAAGCAGTAAAAAACAAACAAAAAACTCAAGAAGACTTGGCTGCAAATCTGGGTGCTTTAATGGAGTGCAGTAGAGGGCACTTTTAAGAAGAGGAAGAAACAGTAACATACACCCCTGGCTACAAGTTGGAGGTAAAGACTCTTCTTGGAGAAAAAAGCAAAAACTGAAGCAGTGGGAGTGATTACAACTGGAGCAAATTACCGTCACAGGGGATTCCCTGTACTTTAATGTCTTCAGATCAAGCCCGACTCCTCATTTAAAAAGTATGCTTTAGCCAAAAACAAAGTCATTGGACTTCGTACAAGAGTAAGTAGATAGAACTGCACAGCCTATCACACACAAGAGGTCAGAGTAGTTAAGTGCTTTGGCTCTAATTCCTAGAAATGGAAATACGTGGGTCTCTGCTCTGGACTGCTGCACAGAAAATATATATCTCTAGGGGAAATTACTGGTGATGACAAGATGCCTCACTGCCTCGAGGGGGACATGTCTTTCGGATCCAGCTGAGCTCAGAATTAAAACAGGGAGCGAGCAGATAACCCTCCCAGATGTTTTATGGCACTGGATGGAGACAGCGGATGATAAGGGTTAGTGTATGCTGGAACACAAGGGCGTTTTTTTTCTTATAAAGCATGTAATAAGTCTGTTCAAGAAACAAAATAGAGTGAACCAAAAGGAATAAAAGCTGGAGGCTAATTAAAAGCCTATTTCTATTAATACAAGGGGAGGAACTGCTCAGGGATAGTCCATTATGTTGAATCACGGCCATATAACACCGCCAGAAAATACTAAAGAGCTTTGATGAGTTTACTTTGATCGAGTTTGTTAAACACAACCACTGAGAAATTGCATTGCTGCTTTTCCCACGAGTGGGCACAGGTATCCACCTGGGGAGGCAACAACCAAGCAAGTATATGTCTCTTTTACAGGGATGAAAGGACACATTTCTCATCTTCACCCTTCTTTTTTATTTTTTTTCCCCCCTTTTTTTCTTTAAAGCTGGTTCTTCCAGTCTGCAGGGCCTTCTTCAGAGCTGTCAGCCGATTTCTGAAGGGAAGCTCTTTTTGCCAGACTCCAACTTTTTGCTTGAGCATATACAGAGCATATAGAAAAGTATGAGGGAAGAACAATGTTTCAGTCCATTAATACAGATTAGGAAAAGATAATTATCATAGAATCATAGAATCATAGAATCAGACGGGTTGGAAAGGACCTCTGAGATCATCAAGTCCAACCCTTGATCCAACACCACCGCGGTTACTAGACTATGGCACTAAGTGCCACGTCCAGCCTCATCTTGAAAACCTCCAGGGATGGAGAATCCACCACTTCCCTGGGCAGCCCATTCCAATGGTTGATTACTCTCTCTGTAAAGAATTTCTTTCTGATATCTAACCTAAACCTCCCCTGGCACAGCTTAAGGCCATGCCCTCTTGTCTTACGGCTGGTTGCCTGGGAGAAGAGACCAAACCCCACCTGGCTACAACCTCCTTTCAGATAGTTGTAGAGAGCTACCTTTAATATAATTGCTTCATATTGTGTAGTAAATAATTCTGGTTAAGATCTTTGTCTGATCATTTGTAATAATAAATGATTCAAACATGCTACCATATAAGTCAATGAAAATTTACTGATAATGCTAGTGACTACTAAAAAGACACAGTATGGAAGGCAAAGATATAGGACCAGGAGGTGAAACTGGAGCATTCTCTAGAAAACTGAAAAGGGCTAACTTTGACAGGCTTATGGAAGCTATTTACTGAAGTACTACTTAAGATGGAGCTCACTTGACGTTCAGAGAAAACTTCTGAGATTCAACCAGTCCCTGCAGTCCCTGTCCTGAGCATGGTTCCTGTTGTATTTGCACCCCTTACTTATAGCAATAAACTAAATGCTGCATTTCAGAACAATTTGGTTACAAACGAAACAGAATAATGAATGATATAACAAATAAAATACTTGAAGACTGCTAGAAGTACAGGACAACCACAGACAAAAGCTTAAGCAAACTTCTTTCCTTGCAAACTTTAGCCACATCTGCTGCGAAGGTTTCCAGAACTTGCAAGAGAACAGAGACAGAAACAGGTTTTTTTTGTCAGCTTTTCATGACATAACGGGTGATCAACACATCAGCCTTTTACAGCCAAGAAACCTGCCTCCCTGTGTGCGGTAATTCGAATAATTCACTGTGTTAGTCACAACCGGGGGTGGCTTGTGCTTTGCTTCCAGCCACGACTGCTGCACTAGGGGAAGCAGTAAGGGTGCTTTAGGGAATCTGCAGCATGGCAGTGACTCTGTCATAGAAAGGGGACAGGCACTGCAGAGAATGTGTGGCCACCTTCACTTCAGGGCAACGCTCAAGGAATGTTCACATTTATACTGAGTTTTTCTGCAGCCTGTAGGTCTGTTACTGTTTCAGCACTTTTTTCATCCTGTAGGCAGCAAACTGTGGAACGCTGAGCACCCCAGACGTATTATAGAATCCAGTCTGACACCTATTAACAGATAAAATGCCATGGTAATACTGAGGGTGCTTCTTAAATGAGTAGTGTTGCATTTCAACAAGGATATTTAATGTGTTTTGAAAAGAAAGACTGAGGGCCTGTGTCTTCTTAATTCATCTGAACAGTATCTGGCAATCTTACAAAGTAAAAAAAAAGCATTGCCTTGAATTTTCATTACAGCTCAATGTTTGGATTCAGTGCCGGTTCCCATTGGCTCACTCTGTCTTCCGGATAAGTTGAAGATTAATCTGTTTTACTTTCTTAAAGCAATGAGGCCAAATTACCTTTGTACTTACTCCAGTGGAGCCTCACATAGTTAATGTCATCACACAGATAAAACTCAGACCAAAATTTGGTGTGCTGATTGCTGCTCATTCCCTGCTTTTCAGCTCTTTTTCAAAAGAAAGAGGACAGCCCATCCTTCAGCCACATGTGAAAACCACCCAAGACAGTTCTAAAATTTATATTTTTACTTTGCTTGATCAAAACACTTTGGTGAATGTACATTTATTTAAACAGATTGAATTTTCTTAGCAGCTATTACAGACTGAAACTCAGCTCTAAAAGACTATTATCATGAATTAAGATAATTTTCTGTGGTGGAAATTCACCTCATAAATCAAGTCTGGTATTCTAATGGCAGTGCAGATGTGCCAACTGACTTGCAGCTGTAGGCACTCAGAAATCAGCAGAATTTGTCCCTAAATCTGCAATTGTTTGATGACAAAATTAATGTATTATGACTTTCAGATTAATGAAAGATGTTTTCTCATACAGAGTTTCAGAATACCTCATACATAACACCACTGCTGGTAAAAATGAGGAGAAAGTGGAAATTGAAGGGTTTTTCTAGTTCTGCCCTCAGTTTTTCAAATATATGTTACTCCTGCTGGTCAGCAGGACAGGCATTTCTTCAGGATTTACACACCATTCAGCTCTATGTCAAATATGAAAAAGAGTTGCTTTTGCCCCACAGGAATGTAAAGCACTTCCAGGTTCAGGGGAGTTACTAAATAAACAGCCTAGATTTCAAAATTACCTGGGAACTCCTGTTGAAATTGGGAGCATTCATCAAAGAAACAGTTTAACATTAAATACATGAGTAGGAGGTTAACTGAAGCTGCTGGTGGTTCAGCTCTTTTGAAATTTGGTCTATTATTACTATAAAGCCAAGGTCCCTATTTTGAAGACTCTGGACTAATACCACTTACTTATTTTTGTCAGTCAAAAAGTGGCTAGAGTTCTTGATTTTTGCTGAGCAGACAGAGTGAAACCAAAAGGTCTAGAAAAAGAAACCTACATGTTTGGGACAAACACTGAATTCACGAGGGAAAAAAAAAATCTGTGATTCAGTGACCACAGAAAACAGCATTTTTCCTCCCTATAATTATGACATTTTTTTCCAACAGAAAAAATTCATTATTCACAAAAATTCTGCCTCAGATTTAGATTTTTAGCATAACTGAATTTTCAGCCCTAAAATACGCCACATTGACCAGTTCTACAGCATTCTGTTACATTCCTGGTGAAATTTTGACCACATTTTTTTCTATTTACACTTTTGTTCTTTAAATACAGACTGGCAGTCGTGCTGTCCACCTTAAGTACCACAGAAACAAAATTTGACTCCCAGCAGATAGCCATTTGAAATATATAGTCCCTCCACTGCTGACATCCACTGAGCAAACTGGATGTTTTCCATGAAATTTGCTGCCTTTCCAAGATTTTTTCTTCTGAATCATATCCTCAATTCTTACATCAATGCAAATCCAGGATAAGTTCAGTATAGTAAGTCTAGATCTAAATTGGTACAAGTGAAAACAGAACAGCACTAGAATATAATAATATAATTAAAGTTTTACTTGTTGAAATAGACTGTAAAAGCCATGTCCAGAACTCTGGGTTTGTTTTAATATATTTTGTGGGATATTCAAAAGTACTTCCAAAAGAGAGACCAGGAATTCAGAATAAGAATTGTGTGAAAAATCAAGTTATATCTTCCCAGGACCAAATCTTTCTGTCATCCTTCCTGGTTCCCTGTCAAGTCAGTGCTTCCAGGAACACCCTCAGAGACTCAGAAAACATGTGATATAAAGCCTGGACTGCGGGGAATAAAAGAAATTGTGTTTTTGCAAGATCACCATGCACAATTGTAACATCTCCTGTACCTACAATTCCTCCTTTATGAAAATGGTGCGTGAGAAAAGTCTAAAGGCTCACTTAACAGTTTTAGCAAATGATCTGTATTCAGAACACCTCATAATTAGCAGCACATCATTTATCAAAGTGAGGTTGTAGAATAATGTGATCCCGGCTCACATGCCTCCATGCTGCCCTAGCTTCCCTGCTACTCCCATCCCAGGCCTCTCTTCTAATTTAGCTAGTCAGTTTAGTAGATACAGAGACGTAGGAGACAGGCTAGAATAAACCGTCCCTCTGAAACCAGACTGTGAATTTTAGCCAGATGAGGTAAAAACTGAGCGACTCATATGTTGTAAAATAACTCACCACTCAGTTATCTTCAGTCTTCTCCACATGTCCCTATCTTTCCCCTCACAAACACCCTGAGAACTTTGTGGGCCCCTGACACTTTACCTGCTGTGCCTACCACACAGATAAGTTCCCCATGCCATTTCTGTTGGGATCCCACCTGCCTGTGCAGGATGTTTCTCACCTGCTCAGCAATTCCAGCCCTCCCTGTGATAACTAAAGCCTTGTGCAGTGTGAGATTAAAGCTGCCAGAAAGCCTTCTTATAGGTACTTACAACAAGGTGTTAATTTTCCATGTTGTTTCAAATGTCTGTATATCAACAGTTCATTCTTTGCTGGTTTATAAACACATCTCAGATTTGTAACTCAGGATGAAGCTGTCATTAAGTCATACATGTTCTTTCTTTAAAAGTTTCTACAATAAGCTTTCTCCACATATTTTCTGCTGAAATTTTGGACCCTAGGTTGGCCACTCCTAGACTCAATTATTAAAATCCCCTTGCCTCGGGATTCCTTACCTTTCTTTCTAACCTCTTCCAGAAGAGCTCAAAGGCAGCTGCTACCTCCCTTTCTCCATCTGACTCCATCATATTTCCTGCATCCCGCTGCTACGTCCAGCTTCCCCATTTCCACAACACAAACATCGGTCTGTCAGTTGCTCCAGAGGTCCTTAGGAGCCATCCCCCCACTCCCAATGTATCTCCTCTCACACCCTATCTTTCTGCTCCCTCCTCTCACTTGTAAAACTTCTGAGGCACAAAGGAGTCTCTCCATCTCTCATGAGCCAAGCACCTGGTCCTTTTGCGCAGAGCCCCAGATCTGCCCCCTCACATTTCCATCCCTCCTACTCCCCCGCAGAAGTTCCTGTTGCCCTCAAGATTCAGTGGCCACATTGCACATGAGTCTGCCACCTGGTCACCTTCTGGGTTTGCTCATGTCATGTACATACCTGTCCTTAACCTGGAAGCAATTTTGGATAGGGAATGTACTGAATTCATTACAGACTGAACAGTGCCACCTAAAGTGTATTATAAATGACTTGGTGAGTATAGCTACTCCCCCTGGAGTCTGGCAGTGAGGGCTTTTGATACACTATAGAACAGAGTTTGTGAAAAAAACCCACCCTTCTAACATCCCACTCTCTCAGACCCTGAAAAAGGAGGGGACACAGTAATCCACGCACTTTCATGGCAATACCACTTCAACAAAGGCTCAGAGGAATATCTGCCTTCCCCATGTAACATCATGTCATGTCAGGAGGCTGTGACAGAAACAGATGTTGACTGTCTATCAAAGGACAGTTACGACCACGCTGATAAACTTATCCAAAGGCTGCAGTTGTCAGGAGGGCTTTTGTACAGACCTCAAGCCCACCTACCTGGCTGTTGAAAGAGGACACATCAAAGAGATGCCGAGCCAGAAACAGACTAACACGAAACCCATATTCAGCACCACATCCTTGCAAATGGCAATATAATCTCCAACAAGATGCGTGAGGATACGGCAAGTATGTCTGTACAGCATAAAATATCAGGCAACTGCGGTGGGTACTTAGCAGGGTTTACCACAGCCTGTGGATCATGGCTGAAAACCCCACCAGAGGACACAACCTTTCGAAAATACAGAGGAGTCAGATCGACAAAGCAGCTTGGTTGTGATGCAATTGGCTTTGCTCACCCAACATTGTCTTCTTTTAAAATATGGCCAACTAAATGTAAAAAACAAGAGCCCAGTCACGTAGGAGGGATAGGCAACTGTGTTTCAGCAAGAGGTGAAGGCAGTGTGGGTAACCACCAGACCCTCACAGTAGGAAACCCTGTAACTGAGGAGAGAGTAAATGCAATGGCTAGGTCTGTAAGCAAAATTAGAGATGTGGTGTAACTGTGTCTGGTGATGGTACTGGAATAGTTTATGTCATTTCTGCACCTACTCATTGAAAAACTGAAATTCAGTAATGGATTGGACAGTACAGATGAAAGGATGACGAAAATATGCCCTAAAATGAGGGGCTGAAGAACTTCATTTTACTAAGTTTATAAAAACTGAGGCTAAGCTGACTTATTCATGTTTTGTTCATAAATGAAACCCTTTCTGACAATACATGCCTTTCTAGAAAATGAAGTCATCATAAGAGCCAATGTAGTGGACAGTGAAGTTAAACATATTCCTAGTAGACACAAGCTGATGATTTTTATCAGAGATGATGATTACAATGGGAAAACGTGAAAAAGACATTTAATGGATTTTCTGTTGCAGTACATTTCAAAATTAAGACAATGTTTTTTAATAAGATATGCATTAGCTACAAAAAAAACCCCCAAATTATGGGCATCATTAAGCAATTCCACTGTCTTGTATTATGTAAAAAGTCCAGTTTCATGATCACAGTGGTCCCCTCTAGTTGTAAAGTTACGAGCCTATGCATTTGTAAAGCATTCTATGCTCTTGAAAACCATTAATTGCATCTAACTATGAGTTTTGCATGGTGAGGCTGAAGAGGTATCTCAGAACAGCTAGTAATCTGTTGCTGTGCTTAGAGAAACAGATTCAGCTGCAAAGAGCAAACATATAGACGACCCATGGATGACTTTCTGAGGGCACAGAGGCTGCCTGAGCCATGCTGGGCTCTTCTTTCGGTAGAAGATCACAATGGAAAATAATAATATGGCATGCTTGTTCCCTTAACGTATTTGCATTCAGTTTTCCTGTAGCACCAGAAGTCATCCCAGCTACCTCTCTTGCTTTAAAGTACCTGTGCTTCAGTCAGGACTCATGTTTGCAAAGCTAGGTGGGTCAGACTGGTCACGTTGAAAATGACTGGGCATGTAGGACTTGAGCGTTACCAGGTTCCACTGTGCCTGTAAGACCTGACTCCTTCCACCTTCAAATGAGGGGCGAGCTCCCACACATGCAGTGTGCATCACCAGGGTGCTGGAGTGGGATTCAGCGTTCAACTAGGGAGCCAACACCATAGCAGAGACCAAAGGCATTGTTCAGGAGGAATCAATGCACTTCTCTTGGGAAATCTGGGACAAAGCAGAAACTGGAGAGGCATCAGACACATAAGGCAACTGATGAGCCACTGTATAGTTTGGTGATTTCATTTCTCTCCCTCTCTGGCCCCTCAAGGAAGGGTGGGGAGAAACTTTTCCTCTTCCTTTGCTGTTTTAGAAAAAAGAGGGGGTGAGCTATTTAAAAGTGAATTCCTAACCAACATACAGAAAAACCGCTTTTTAAAAATTCTGTTCCCATTGTAATTAAGAAAACAATATTGACATGGTCTTTGGCTTTTTAAACAATGCCAAAAGATGCAGGTTCTTTATTTTATTCCACTAGGGCAGTATTAGCAAAGCTCCAAAGCTTCCTGAGTAAGAATGGATGAGCTGACTTGGGAGACCAGCAAATTTCCTTTGATACCTTGCAGTCTACAGGACCACTCATGTATCACCCCTGAAAATGTGAAACACAGTGCTGTGAACCCCAGGTTAACACCACTGATCCTGTCCCTGGACTCCCAGCAGCACAGCATTACTGCACCTATACTGCTGAGCACCACTGCTGCACCAGTATGGGCACATCAGCTAAGAACCTTTGTTTGGTGTCCTTCTGCCTGGTTTGATGCAACATGTCCTTCAACACCTAGGGACCACTTAAATAGAAAAAAAAAGGACTTATGCATATGCAAGTTTTGAGAAAGCTTTTGGAAAGACACTGGCATAATGCAAAATGGATTTTTAAATTATACAACATTCCTAATCCTACAAAGTAAGGTTCCACTGTTGTCTTCAGGTTTAAACTCACAGAAAGCTTTGTCTATGGTTATCTCACTAGCCCTGACAAGAACTGGTTTAAAACAGCATTACCTTCAGCAGATACAACTGACTTCCTCCCCTGAAAAAAACCCCAAAACTTTAATGATCTTCAAATGTCAGGCTTTCTGAGAGGACCATAAGACAAAATCTACTTGACTTTCCCCCTCAGTCTCCCTGTCTTGAGAAGCAAACTTCACATCTGCTTGTTATCAGTAGTTATCTCACAGCATGCCTCTGAATCATTTAGAAAACTCAAAGCACATGTTTATCCCTGCTGAGGAACCAGTCATTATGATGCTATTTACAGGCCCTTGGTGACCCAAGCTCACTACATGGTGTAGAAAACTGCCAAAGATTTTGTCTCAGGGGTTCTCACTGCTGCTAGATTTAATTACTTACCATCAGCTTTTCAGCCAGAAGGCTGCACTCCCTCCTTTCAAGCTGCATTGAGGCATGCCTGTGTGAGGACATGTGGGAAAGCTAAGATAAATCAATTAGACATATGAAGCATGTTGCATATGACTTAGAGCATGTTAAGTCCTCATGTGGTTACTCTTATTCAGGAGAATAAAAAGGCTTTCACTTTCCTGTACAGACAACTTCAAAGCTGCACCATTTTACAATTGTAGTGTGTAGTTAAAAGCAATGAGGGGCTAGGAAGAGATGCCAAATGTCTTGGGCAAACGCATTCATATCTAAAAATGAAAACTTTGACCGCTTACTGGAATATGTCCTTCTGAGACCAAATCTGCTTCTCACAAAACACCGTGCACACAAACCCCTTCAGAGCCTTTCTGCTTGGATGGCCAGGCAAACCTTACATTCCTCTTCGCACAAGGATAAATAAGTACATCACTACAAGATGCTCAAAATAAGCCTACTTTTTTTGTGGGACACTAAGTTTCAGCACAGTTCTGCGCTTCTACTGACTGTAGGGAGTCAGCAATTTTGCTCAGTATTTTTGATATTCAGGAAGACCATTTAAAGGATTGATCTTACAGCCTGTATTCAGCTTGCAAATGCCCCTTACCTTATCACAGAGAAAATTCACTGCATCAAATCCAGCCCTTTGACATTCTGGAGCAAAAGGCTAAGGATATTGGTTTCTCCTTGTGCAAAGCATAGAAATCTCTTCATACAATTCTTCTTAACCCTCTTGAAAGTCTGTGAAGCCTCACATATAATTTTTCATGATTTTGAATCAAAACAGAGCTCTATGCTTTTTGCTTTCTATTGAATAATTTCAGCAGTGATCCATATCTATTTTTTTTTTACCTAGAAGTGTTTCAGCAAGTTAAAACAGTTCTTTTTAAAGTCTTAGCAAGACTTCAAGAAATACCAAGAATCCCAAGACTGCCTCCTCATTGCATTTTACTGAAGAATATTTTGAAAAGGTAACAGCTTTAGAAAGTGATGTTGCAGCTTTTGCTGCTTTAAGAGAATGTCTCTGTGAGGGGACATACAGAGAGGTGACCTACAATGCCAGACTCCAAGCCTGGCAGTACACATGTGAAAACTTGTCTGAAGCTACTTGCTGCAGCATATCTGTGTAATGTGCCAACTAAAGACAGAACCATCTACTATAAATTCTATACAGAACTTAGAAGGTGTCTGTCATCTTCTTAATTAAAGTAAAACCCCAAAAATAATAAAAATCCCCCAAACCAAAATAATTCAGCAGACCAAGAACAGCTGAAATGTCACCAGGATTTCCATTTCTGCATGTGGAGAAGTGTCTGTAGCTGACAACTTCAACCATTCTGCACGCTGCCTTGTTTCACGCTGTGGGAGGGATGTTTATATATCCACTGGCATGCATTATGGTCTTTAATAACATAATACACAGAACTTGGAAAATTTAAAGAGAAAGCACTTGGCTACAGCTAGGTCAAAACCAAAGCTACGTCTAACTTAACTAAGCCGCACTTCTCATGTTCCTGTTACCAAATTAGAGTAAAATTTGACTACAGTTAACATTTCTAGCTTTATCTTGAGAAAACCATGGAAACCTGGGGTTGGATTTAAAAAAATGTTTCAACTGCAGTGCAATGTGACACTGGAAAAAAGAGTCCAGAGGCAGTAAGTATATACAAAATATCTGTTCTGTCATGCAAATAGATATTAAAAGTTTAGTTAACATTCTGCAGTGGCTTGACAGAATAGGCTTTGAAGAAATCAAATTAGAAATGAAAAATGTGTATGCCATTTATTTAGCACATCCTAGTGCTGCTGCTCTGGTTTAGTAAGTGCTAGGGGACTGCCACACTATTAAGAGGCAAAATGTGTATTTCATTTAAGCAGCACAGTATGGTTTTCTCTATTTCTTTAGTTTCTGGCTCATAAAGGGACTTGGACTGGACTGACTCTTTTTGCTAAAGCTCACCTTAACCTGGGACTAAACTCCAGAGATGTACATCACTGACACACAGGATGGAAAGACAGTGATGCACTGGAAAGGGTTGTTTCTGCTGTTGTTGAAGACTGCCATTCTCTTCTCATGCAAGGAGCTCAATGATTTTGAGGTACACTACCCTTCTGGGCGATTTGCTTCACTGAAGGCTTTACAACCTTTTCTTCAGGCCCAGGTCCTGGCATAGTTGACCAAAGCTTTCTATTTCCATTTAATTTTTCGTCACAATGGAATTACTGCAATGCAGTCAGGCTTGGAGCTACCCTTGAAGATCTGTCAGAAGCAACAGCTGCCACACACTGTGGCTTCCCACTTGCTAGGAATTGATCACCACAGGCGACATGTCACAACAACTCTTTCAACACACTGCACAGATTTGCATTTCTCGTGTTCAGAGTTGCATTCATCTAGATTAGCTGAGACGTGGGGAAGCTGGCATCACTGCGCTGGCTTGCTGAGGCTGGAAAACCAAGGGCTTGATTCACACAAAGCTTAGGCAGCATTTCACTTTTGGGTACAGTGTATTTCCAAGCCTTCTAGAGGCTCACTGCTTCTGTCCTGTCCTTTGCTGATTCTTTAATTTCAGGATCATCCTGGTGTCACCTTCTGCACAGACCTCACTGGTGCCCCTCTCTGTGCTGCACTCTTCTTGCTGCTGTGCCTCATTCCACTGAACAGGGGCTGGCAATCTGTAACTCAGGCTGTGTTTATGTTGCTCACCTTGGAAAATCAGGATACAACTCGGAGTAGGCACCAGGATGAACAGGGTTGGAGGTATTAAGTTACCACCTCAAAAGGTGGTTATCTGGGAGGTGTCAATGCTGCGACCAGAGAGTCAAAGCTGAGTCACAGCTTCTCAGGGCTGTACTCTAACCTCCAGTTCACCCAACCGAAACTCCTAACAGTAAACACCAAAATGGAAAGCCTGGCATAACAACGCAGGGATAGGGTCACTCAGACTACAAACCGACCTCTTTTGCATAAGAATGCAACCATAATTGTTTTATTTTAGCTACGCCTTGTTTTGATCTGGACACAGCCTGTTTATACTGTCTAATTGTAGGCATTCCTGTGGCTTTGTTTGTTTGTTTACAACAGTACTCCGAAGTTTGGGAAAATGTTGCAAAAGTAACAAATAGCAAAAATGGCAGTCATTCTTTAACCTAATGTTTATAGTTTATAGGAGGGCTTCAACATGCATTACAATATTGCAAAACCTCAGAATGTCTTTGCGTAGTTTGTCAGTATAAATCTGGGGACACTTTACGCAGTGCTGAGAAACAGTTACTTCTGGTACAGCTGTAAGTTTTTGCAGTATCAGGCACACAAGATAAATCACCTATTCAAAGATGATGGAAACACTATCAACAGATTGAAATAAGGTCACATCAATTAATATCTACCATTGTGAAAAACTTGTGTAAGCAGTACTGAGATCAAGAAAAGGAAAAGGAGGTGGCACCACCCTCCTGTTGTGTCCCCATGTAGTATTTGCATCAGTAAAGGATTTACAGCAACATTACTTTTTACCTTTTTTCCCCAGACACAAATGGGTTTTCTGAAGATGTCCTGTGCTGAGTTTGTATGTTATATATCCCGTGTTATAATATATATATATATTCCAGAAGTGACCATTTTCCCAGGACTTGTCAGACTTACTGATACATCAAACCAAAGAATCTCAACCTTCTCATAGTCTGGCTGGAGCTAAAACCATTCACCTGAAGAAGGAAAGGTCTGGCATCTCATTTAGCAGGAATCAACGGGACAATTTAGGAATTGGGAGTTTGAGGAGCTCTATGACAGTTAGGAGCTGCAGTCCAGTAGAATTTAAAGAGCGTATTTTGTTTCTACATTCATTAGATAAATTTACTTGAAAATTTTCCTTGCCTTCCAATGCAGGGCCCCAAAACCTACAACTCTGGTACCATGAGACTGCAACAGTTCTTCAAGTGGGACATCTTTCTTTTAGCAGCAGTTAAGTGCTCTGACACATCCAAAACCACAGAAGCTAACTAACCTCCTTGTGGACTCTTTTGGGTGAAATACTCTCTCCATACCCTTTGCTTCTCTTCCAGCCTACACCTTAATTCTAGATTTACACAGTGCAGTATAACTTTTTGCTGCGACACTGATGACATTATCTTACTGTGCATGGTGTATTTTCTACAAGGCATGAATATTTAACTCAAGGTATCTGTTTTCTGTTACCTGAACCTGAAATTTTAGCTCAGAATTGCCCAGGGTTTTGACTTGCCTCCTTTCACCCTTATTTTGTGGAAGCTCAATGTGTTGAGATTTGCAACCATTGTGTTCCCCTCAGTACTGAGGATTACAGTGGCTTGTGTGTGGTGAAATATCCATCTTACACTTTCTTTCCTCCGTTCACATCTGGAATGAGGCATGATGTCATGACTATGGTATGTCATCTGCCTCATCTCCCCTGGTGAAAACGAGAAAATTTGCTTGATGCTCAGCATTCATTCAAGAGTCCGAATACAACATGAAGCTGCTCGGAGTGGCTTACCTGCTCTGGCCCGTCTGACCTATCTGTGCCATCACACAGCTCTCTGGGAGGATTTAACAGCCATTGCCTTGCTCGCAGAAAAAAAACCAACTCATTCACAAATTCTTATTCCTCTCTGCCCTTCCCCTAGCCTCAAATCCCATTTCTGTGCCTTTAAAGGTGAATTATTTTTTTGTTTCCCTTTCATTCCAGCAAATAGATGGCCCCTTTTCTGTTTCAATGGGAACCGGGCCTTCCTGCAGCAGCTGCTCTCTCCTGGCCAGCGGCCGACTCCCTCATCCGAGCTCACCCTTAATATAGTTTATTTTTGTGCCTTACTTGTTTCATTCTTTGCCTTTTCTTCAGGCTGGACCTCTCTTAATCAGTCTCAGTCTTAGCCCTTTTCCCTTTCAATTCAGCCTTTTCTGCTCTGCTGGGTTTGGGGTAAAGGAAACAAGGCTTCCTTAGAATGATTTGCTTAGTCTCTTTTTTTCCCAATTTCCTTACCCTTCTCTTCCTCTGCCAGGAAGGTCAGGCAAGCTCTGACCTTAGTAACTGTGCAAACTGGAACATTTGTGGTTGCAACAGAAACAATTCTTTAATTAATTAAATGATCCAGAAGTTGCAGAAGGAAGCCAGCAGGGCTCTCCTGCCTGCTGGGACCTACTGCACGACCTCTTACGGTGCCATCCAGGCTGAAGCTCACTCTCGGAGAATGAAGTCATGACTCAGACACCATCCCTCCTTGTCAGTCAGCAGCTATACAAGTCAAACATCGTTATTAATGTATATTTATTTTTACCTTTAAAAAAAAATTAAATTACCCCTTAAAACTCAAGTTGTGTTGTTGTGAACCCTCACTTTGCATCACATGGCTATTGTTGATACAACTGAAGAGTCACAAAGTTGATGAACTTAAAATATCTGAAGAATTATGTCAGAAGTTATTATATGAAATCTTAATTGGAAAGAAGTAGTGCCTATTTGCTCCTATGGATGGCAGTAGGGTACATACCACTGAGTCCTACGGAAACGGCTCTACAGTTTCCAATCCACATGTTTTAAAACTGTATTGGCTGGAATGGGGTCTGAAAATTTGTCCTATGTGTAAGAGAGAAAAATTCCCTTTAGGAGACTTTTTCATCTGCTTAACACATGTTCATAGAGATCAAGCCACGCTTTCCAGGAGTGCTGGGGCCACTGAACCAAGTAAATGATGCAGGGAAAATACAGGACAATATCAAAACACCATTTGCTTGCATGGTGGAGGGCTATCTCACCAGCTCTCAAGCATTTAAGTCAACTGTTTTGTCAGTGTCAACTGACATAAAATTTAGGGCTGACCATTCTGATATAAAAACACAGTGACTGGAAATCATGAATAATCCATGGAGAAATCCTTGTCCTTAACTCATAATCACATTTCTTTAGAGCCTCCAGTTTGCCATGTGGTGTTCAGTAGTCTCCTTTTATGAGTAGCTAAACTTCATCATGCCATCTGCAGAAGAAAATAACTGCATTTAACAGAAGCCTCTCTTTATTTAGAGCTGCAGGGGGAACTAATTAAAGGTAACTGAAACCACAGCTGCTAAAATAATTATATGGCATCTAAACTATTTTGGAAAGCTCTCATTGTTTCTCAGTGTGACCTATGCAGACTAAGACTGGAAACCTACCATCACCTTAAACAATATATTTGTGGTAAATGATGTACCTAGAACTCCACAGGATACTACTTAACATAGGCAAGTGTAACGCTCATGTGTATTTTATGTGTATGTACACACAAACACATGCACACATAGAATAAATGGACCTTTTTTAGTACTCTTACTAGCTGCACATAGTCTTCAAGAGAGAAAGATGTACTAGTATTATAAAACCGTAATAAAGAGATGCCCACATTATGTTGCAAAGCAAAGCATTTTAGAATCACACATGGAACTGATTGTTTGGAATTAAATACACTCAACATTACTCAACCAGTCTTCAGTGAAAAAAAAAATATTCTTTCAATCATTATCATGTAAGAAAAAGACTTGCACTACATATATATATATATATATATACACACATACATACAAAGAATGGCAGGCCTGAAGCTTGGAAAAAGTTTCAGATGAGGTTTNTTATCATGTAAGAAAAAGACTTGCACTACATATATATATATATATATATACACATACATACATACAAAGAATGGCAGACCTGAAGCTTGGAAAAAGTTTCAGATGAGGTTTGAATTATTCCAAACTCAGGGCTCAGTGGGGAGCTCAGATTTTACATTTGCACAGGGATACAGCTGTCAAAAAGAGGTAAAATCAATTGACAAAAAGCACCAGCAAACTATTCTGATTGTGTCATTTGGACCTTATTCAAAAGAAGTTCTTCAAAATGAAGAAGAGGAAGTACACGCATTTGAACCCTCTTCTGCTTTAGTTGCTTCTCTCTAAATGATGTTCTTCATCATGGCGTTTCGGTCTCTTTTAAAATTGATTAATACAATCAGGGCTGCAAAAGGTAGGCATTATCACAGACTGATTGAAAGCTGGAACTGACTTTAATTTTACAAGTACATTTTTCTTACATCCTATCCAATGTTTATCATACTAAATGTCTCGGGGCAACAGTGTATGCCCCAAAAAGCCATGACAAAGTTGTGCAGAAGAGGGAGCACTCCCCTGAAGGAGCACACATTCCCTAGTCTTCCCAAGCACAGCACCTCAGGTCTTTCCACAGCAATATCCCCGTACCCATCTCCATTTGCTGACTTCAGTTTTGAGGAAAGAAAAGTGTGTTGGTCTATCCTACAGTTATCACAAAGTTTATCAACAGTAAGCTCAGCTTTGCTGATAGTCCTGCTCTTCTACTGACAGCCCAGACAACATGCAAATATCTAAGTAGCATTCAGCATCACATAAACGAAGTATTCATAGTCTGTATAAAAAACCCCAAACCAAAGTAATGAGATCCTTGGTAACATCTTAGTACAATAATAAGAATGAATACCAGATAATAAATAATTTCCATACCTGGAGATGGAGAAAAGGAGATGAGGCCATCTCCTTTGGCAGGGCAAAACTCACATTTACCACCTCAAATGATATTTGGTAAGCAAACATCTATTACTAAAAGACCAAAGTAAAAATCTCCAACTCAGACACTGCTTTTGTCATCATATGTGTATGTGAAAGATGGAAATCTATCAAAAACATAGGCAGAGTGTGAACGCTTTCATAAATAAATGCTTTGAAAAAACAGTAGACATTTAATGGATTTCAGGGATAATATATAACAAGACATACCAGAGCATCCAACAACTGGTTATGTCTAAACTTAACTAGAAAAACACTCTAATGAACAATGACAGGAAAATGGTGAGGAAATACATAAGAAATGAAGCTAATTTTTTTCTGGTAACATTGAATAGGGCAGTATGTAAACCCTTAGAAGGCTTGATCGAAGGAATTCCCTCCTTCAAGCCTGCTGAAAGAAGGGGATTGCACTTAAGAACATGCTCAGCATGAAAGCAGGAGTTCCAGTTACTCAGAGACTCTGATGAGTCTTAAGTGCCCTAAAAAATCCTGCGTGGCTTAAGGAAGGATTCAGGCTCAGGTTTGACAATTTTCACAGTCATTTGCCTCATTAATTTTGTTCATAAAAAGTTTAATTTAAATTTTTCCCATTGCCCTCTTGTACCTCTTGACGCAGCCCAGGAAAAACAGCCCAGGAGTAAGGATGTTGGCCTGGAATGGACAATGTCCCTTCACTGGCTTTTACTGGGGCACAGAGCAAGTCATCCAGGCACAGGGTATTAAAGACACTATACCATCTGAAGATGGAGATGAAAACCTCCTGTGACTTTAAAAAGTGCCTTAGCAAGTAAATTCTGCTGAAACAAAAGAAGGATTAAAGGACAAACAAAGACATCACCCTGTGATGTTGAAAGAAAGCATGATTTAAAAATGCAATATTTCTTCAGGATCCTCTAGTCAAATAGCCTGTCACAGCAAAATATATTCTGTACCTTTTCTATTTTTTTTCCCCGAAGTTCTCTCTCATTGCTACTCTAATGGACCCTGTGTGAAAGCAGGAAGCCCACAGGCCTAAAAGAGGTATATGGAAGCTATAGATGGAGTGCATGAGGCTGATCAATTACAGCTGAGCTGGAAGGAGTACAAATGAAAACCAGACTGACAGTCTGACTATTTTATGTCTCAGTGATACCTGAAAATGTAGGTAGTTTCATGAATATCACATATGAAGTCTGATCAATAAACGGCTCAGAGACTAAATGGTCCCAACCTGTAGTCATCTTCATTTTGACCTGATTGAAAACATCCTTCCCCGTCTTTCACGGTATGTCGATCACATCAGTGGAAGGATATTAAGTTCACCCTGTTGGTGCCCCTTCATGTCAAATGTGTTAAGAATGACCCTGACATGCCAGAAGTGTCTCTTTCACTCAGATGCTGGAGAGGTTATGCAAATTACAGTGTTTATGAGCTGCTACACAAGACCTGAGCCAAGTTTGGTAGAAACCACCCCTTCATTTTGCTGGCTCATGAGCCCACCCAGAGTAGCTGGAAACAGACAGTGTTCCTTTCTTATGGAATGAGAAAATGCTGCACTGAATTGAGAAATTAAGATTGATTCGTACTTCTGTGCCAAGATATTTATGTTTCAATTGCCTTTTTAAAGGAACAGCAGATAGTAGTTTCCATTTTCCTTGAAGTCATTTTCAAACAGGAGAAAGGATCTGAAGAATGAGTTACAGCCTGTGCCAGCAGAGAAGATTAAGGTTGTCAAGATACTGAGATAAAAATTATGGTACTTTCACAGTAGGATTTGAGATTGGAAGTATTAAAAGAAGGCCCTTACGGAGAAACTTGGAGGCTATTCTCATTTTCCCTGCTGCACATTGTTCATAGCCGCCCCTCTTCATAGTACAATAATGATTAGAATAGAGAAGCTGTTGGGTTTAGTTTGGAAATCAGCTCTAAGTCAAGCAATATCAATAAACTACCAAGATGTAGTTGAATATATTCTCCTAATTCCTAAATGTGGAGAAAAATTTCTGATAGAGTGATAGCACCAAAATAAACGCATGCCACTTCTGCAGAGGTAAGGATTAGCACTGCTCAGAAAATTTCTGGCAAAGGACACACATTTGTTGTACAAAATAAAGACATATCACTCAGCCCTGCACTCTCTCCATCTCATCTCATCATCTCATCTCATCTCATCTCATCTCATCTCATCTCATCTCATCTCATCTCATCTCATCTCATCTCATCTCATCTCATCTCATCTCATCTCATCTCAATCATCTCATCTTTCCTTGTATTTCAGCTACAGCCATACCAATGCTGATCCATGTAAAGTCTCACTTCAAGGGATAGAGTGATAGCTAACACTGACTACATTACACTTTTACCACAAACCCGTGGAAATGTCTGGGCATTCTCCATGCTACATTAGCCATGCCCACAGGGAAGGATCCATCTCTCCATCAGTCTCAGTGCACCATGCTATGGAAGAGCAATGCTCTTATTCTGGAAGTTCTGGCCCAAGAGCTCCCATGTATGTGCCAACAAGTTAAAGACCGAAACGTGTAACCACAAAGAGGAGTTTAGAGGAAGGTAAACCATAGTTAAGTTACTCAAGGCTGCATCTTCAGGGCAAAGAAAAATGGGCATGAATAAGGCAAGCTAAACTTGCCCCCGTATGGGCATTGAGTGGCTTGTTGTAGGCTCTACATGAAGCATATGTTGGAGGATGTTGGTCACCATCTAGCTGACTTCACAAACTGAGGCACCGGTGAAACAGACTCTGGCCTCAAACCAAACTAAAACCCTATGAATTACTGTAGGCAAGGGTGATGCTTCAAAACTTTGATCTACGGGGAAAAAAACCCACATTTGAAGTCCTTAGAAAACCATCTACAAACAAAAGGTCATTCTGTTCAGTATCAAACTTCAAGGTTGGGACCCTGCATGTGTGGGGAAATTATTAAAACAAACAAAAGAACTGAACAATTCAATTATGTAGTCAGTCATATAGCTGGTTGAGTAACAAACGTGTTCAGAGAGAAATATTTCTGAATAAAGAGTAAAAATATTGCCAATATTTCTGAGTAAAGAATTTCTAATGACTAACTTGACCTGTAAATGAATTCAATTCAAAAAGTGACTTGGATAAGCCTGGAAGTCAAAGAAAGTAAAAGACACATGCAAAAATTTGGCGTTTAAACATTCTCATAAAAGAAAGACACATGGCGTTAGATGAACAACAAACTCCCTTAAAGTGCTGATTTTCTAAAGAGAAAATAGCTTCAAATATTTTAGATGTTTTCAGGACAGGCTGCCATGGTTAGGGTCTTCATTTTTGCAAAGGAAAAGAAAAGCAAGACATTGTCTAGAAATACAGCATTATGCAGAAAAAAGCAGATCTAAGAGTGGAAATTCCTCTTGCTATTGAAACTATTAGTATTTTTCTCACCAAAGAGAATATAGGCTCAAAAGCATAATCTCCCTGCAATGCAAAAAGTGTAAAACAGCTGGGAGGGTGTGCCAGGCTTATTTGCCCTGACCCATCTCCCGTGGGTTCCCACACCCCAAACCCTCACCCACAAGACAGAAGCACCAATAAGCCGAGTCCCGGGATGCCCATCATGGCACTACCTCACACCCAGCCCGTACTGATGACTTAACAGGCCAGCTGTTCCCAGCACCTGGTCCATAGGTGTGGACTTGCTGGGAGGGCACAGAGTCAGTACCTGTGTTCTGTGTCTCACAGGCCCAAGAAAGGGGTGCCTTACTCACCCAGATGAGCAACAGGGGCTCTTGAAAACTTGATCTTTCCCAGCTTAAATAAGAAAGCTAATGAAGACAGCCACGGAGACTCTGATATACAATAATAATGAAAACATATTCAAATGGTGGCAAATGAAAAGGGATATTGAAGGTTAGAGAAGACGTATAATTGTAAGGCAGTAGCTGAGCTTCTGCTTCTTACAAAAACAAGAGACACTATGAGGGATGTCAATTGCACTTGGCTCCTGTCCTAAAATAATTCCACATTATAAATATTTGACGCAGCACTTAAGACTATTGCCTCCACAGGATTTAATGCAGTATAATGTAATACATCTGTTTGCTACCCACATGTCATGAAAAGAGTGAGTGGCTAAGATAGGAACAAAAACTGCAAAAACATACTGTATACTAGTAATTCTGTCTTAAGCATGCTGTGTTTGTTACCTATTGAACTAAGATGATGCAAAATGTATCATAATACCTGAACAGCATGATCTTGTTCATTGCTTTTTTCATCTATGAGACTACGCCAACCCTGTTTAGCTTTCTGTACTCCTGAAAAGTACTATGAGAAGTCTTCACTTGCATGGACACTATGCCTAATGTGGAAAGTAGGAGTACCTGTATGAAGATAGGAACAGTTAAGTAAGTTAGGGAAATACACCTGCTTTTTATGTCTTCAACTGAAGTACTAAAAATCTATCATCACCAGCTTAAACTACCTGAAAAACTGTATGTTCAAGATACATGTGTTAACCAAGTTAATAAACCTTTCTGTCACCCACATTGCAACAAAGTGACACTTTTTTGCTTTGCTTTGAAGAGTGGAGGGTTGCCATACTTTGACAATTACCTCTTCTGTGAGTTCCTCTGCTCAGCATCCTTTCTGTTTACAGGGAAACTTTTCTTAAGGGTATTTTTCTTAGGAGAAACTTACAGTGTATCCTTCCTTAATTGTAAGTGTTGTACTCAAAGAAAAATGTGAAAGCAATGAGTCATATTAACAAGTAAATAAACTAATTTGCAGACAACACATACGGGTGACACACCCTTTCATCACTGCAGGTCTGTCAATCTCCTGGTAACAAATTCCAGCTTTTTTTTTCTCCCGATAGCAGCTTAGATTTGGCTTTTTGTGCACTGGTACAGGTTGCTCAGAGAGGATATGGAGTCTCCCTAACCGGAGATATTCACGGACCTTCTGAATGCAATCCTGTGCCATGTGCTCCAGGATGACCCTGAATAAGCAGGGAGGTTGGACCAGATGACTCCACAAGTACCTAAAAGGAGGTTGTAGCCAGGTGGGGGTTGGTCTCTTCTCCCAGGCAATCAGCAGTAGGACAAGAGGGCATAGTCTTAAGCTGTGCCAGGGGAGGTTTAGGTTGGATATTAAGAAGAAATTTTTTTCAGAGAGAGTAATCAGACACTGTAATGGGCTGCCCAGGGAAGTGGTGGATTCACCATCCTTGGAGGATTTTAGATGAGACTGGATGTGTCACTTAGTGTCATGGTCTAGTAACTACGGCAGTGTTGGATCATGGCTTGGACTTGATGATCTCGGAGGTCTTTTCCAACCCATTTGATTCTATGACGCACTGTGGTCCCTTCCAAATGACCCACCCTGTGATTCTGTGAAAAGAAAGCTATACTGAAAAGGTAATTACAGCATAAACTTCTGGTTTCCTCCTGGTTCCATAATCAAAGTGCCAATCTCTGCTATTCCCAAGCTTGACAGTTTAAAAAAAAAAAAAAGAGGAAATAAATTCTTACTGTGGGACAGAGTATAAAATCTTTCCAGTGCTAGAAGATGGAGTCTCTTTTCGTTCATGTTTTACTTTCATCAAAGCATTTTCATGTGGTGGTAGATCCAACCAGGATTTTCAAAGCTGCAAACCTGCTTAGATGTCCCTTGTTCCTTTGGAAAAGTCAGTGTTGAGCTCCAGAGAGACTACGCACAGTGTTGGCACTGCTCTACATGCCTGTGCTCCAGTAGTACCTTTCTGGGGCAGCCAGAAAGCAGGAAGTGGCCAGGAGACACGTTCAGCCAAGAGCTACAGCTGTGTGAGGCTCCCAGGTCCCACCAACATTGACTGATCCCCTTCTGAGGGTTCTGAGAATTCATAATGGATTCACTTTGGTAAGCTCAGTATCTCTGTGACCATCTTTTCCTCTGTCTGAGCCACAACGTTTTTTTTTCTCTGAAAGCTGCTGATGAAGCAAACACTAGGTTTTTTTTTTTGAAAATTGCTTTGGCATTTGTCAGAATATCAAAATGAGTAAATCATTTAGCAGAGAAAAACAGATTTAGGCACAGTTTGACATCTTGACTCTTTTACTATGTAACTTTTCATAACTGTGCCTCATCTGGAAAAAGTCACAAATCTGCTGTTTGTGGAAAGCTAGATAATTAGACACTGTAAATGACAGCTTACAAACTATAGCTAAAAGCTAACCAGACTGGTAAACAGGAAGCGCAAGACTGATTTTTGCTTCTTTACACAGAGTTTCACACAGATGAAATAAATGCTTAATTCAGCCCTTCTCTAGCAGCGGTTCACAAAGCAGGGGTGGTTTGTGAAACCACACAGCTTGCTCGTAGACACATATTAAATTATGACATTTCTCAGTTCTGTTTGCCTGCACTAGTGGTCCCCCCTCAAACTTGATATTTACTGGTTCATTCATCCACAGCTTGGAGATCCATTAGTTTCAGTCAGGTTAACCGAATGACCAGAAATGTAGCCAGTTTCTCATACACAGTTTTCCACTCTAAAGCACAAGAGCCTGATTAGGCAGCCCCTTAAGCCAACAGCACTCCTACGAGCGCCAAGAAATCAAGGTAACAGAATCTTGAATAAAGTATTAATTTTTTTTTACACTGGACAATTTTTACATTTTCCTTAGCAAATAACCCATCCATATGTACTTGGTTACGGATGAATTTCTGACTTCACACACACTGTGGGCAAACACCATGGTCAGAGGTTGCTAGGAGCATATATGTATATAGCTGTTAGTCATCACGTCCTCCTGCCTTTGTAGAGGACATAATTAAGAGCATATAATTCGCCTCTTTTGCTTACATTATGGATGGACCTGGCTGAGAGCAGCAGGAATGAACTTAAAACTTGGGTCATGAATGTGGATGATTA
Organism: Oxyruncus cristatus; assembly: GCA_013399855.1. Classification (NCBI taxonomy): domain Eukaryota; kingdom Metazoa; phylum Chordata; class Aves; order Passeriformes; family Cotingidae; genus Oxyruncus; species Oxyruncus cristatus. Next base: position 1,883,092 of record VXAY01004091.1, read on the forward strand.
CAAGAAGGATCTCAGCTAGCATATTTGATCTCCTGAGCTTGGAGGACAATTAGGGCAAAACTGAATGGTTTTAAGTTTTTCTTTAATTAGTCTCCAGTCTGCAGCGTATGGCGGTTCAGAGCTTAGATAAATTCTTACATAACTCACGATCCTCTTTTCTTTTTCCGTCAATATTACTATTTCCATTGAAAAATATTTAGGTTTTAGAAAGGAGGGAAATGTGATAGTCATTTATTGCCCCCACACTGCTAAGAAATTCCATGCTTTTATGTGCAGGAAGCATTGTGTTGATGTTGGCTTCCCCATGAGTTAAAAATCTTGTTTAAATGTTGCAGAATCTAAATGTTCTTTGAGGTTTTTCTGTGTTGTTTTATGGAAAGGCTTCTGCCTGATTATTTACAGATGCTGTCTCTGAGAAAGCCAAAAATAGTTCTTTACTAATTCAAAATTTAAACTAGCATTTTTATTATTTCATTGTGTAACCAAGAAACTCTGTTTTGGCATCCTCAGTTCAAAGAGGAAAACGAGCCCTTTGGCTCTCTGTTGGCATCACAAGCAGTGAAATTCCCGTTCAGCCAACAGCAGTGCCAAGCCTTGGCAGACCAGAGGGTCCTCCCCAGCAGAAGTACAGCGCCCAAAGCATCTTGCAGCACAGGCTCCCTAGGTTACATGACCATGAAGGGTTCACATTGTTTCAAAAGTTACTTCTCCCACAGTAGCACAGAGCATTTAAAGCAATTTTAGGAATTACACCAGCCCTTCAAGCCACGCTGCTTTTCTATGGCCACCTTGGCTGAGCATCAGTAAGGGATTTTTTTCAACAGTTCACTAAGTGTTAAGATGTATCTTGAGCTCAACAAGCAAGAAATACAGCTCAGCGAGCTCAGCAAGTGAGCATTTCATCAGAAACACTCCTCCAAAGTTTCTCTTCGCTTCTGCAAGGTTAAGGAGAGTAGTGAACACTAAAGAACAACGGGAGTACCGTGGTTCAAAGAGAAGTCAAAGAGCTTGGATCTCATCTTTGCCAGTCTAAAGACAGATTTTACTCTTTATTCCCTAAGCAATCAAGAGCGGAAGGGTTGCACTTTTCTTGCTGCCTCAAGCTATGGCTTTTCTATCCTAGAATATACCTGGCTGGGGCGTGGTTTCACTGATCTGGAGACCATGTGCGAGACTACTCCCATCCTACAGATATGGCAGCCCCAGCGACCCCAGAAAGGGACTGCTAATCAGCACAAACTAGCAATATGAGAGGTGGGTTACCAGACATTATTTCTGCCTCATCAATAGCTGTGGTAAGTGTGTGGTTCAAAATAGCCTTTGTGACCCAGCTGAACTCATCAGACTCTCCAAATCCTTGCACCATCAGATGCTTAGGCAGGAGAGTGATGTTTCAAAAACTCAGCATTGCAGTAAACAAGAAGATGTATTACTGTTTTCATTATGAAATGTTCTGCATAAAATACTGTTGATAAAACATCTGCAAAGGTAATTTTCTGCCTGTCAGCAGGTAGGTACTAATACCAGCTGAAACCTACTCCTAACCCAGTTTGCACTACCTGCCTACTATAATACGGCTTTGAAAAAAACCCAGGAGCTGTATGTGAACCACCAGTTGTCTAAAGCCACAAGTAAAGTAACACAAAGATACAGGATAAAGTCTATGGGCCTACATGGTAGACCTAATTGTCTTCTGACAGACTCGCCTACAGTTTGGATGATATCTTTCAAACACCGCGGGCTTGTGAGGTTTCTGTTTGTTTCTTGTAGTCTAACTTCTTACCTGAAAATAGCATTATGGATTTTCTGAAAACAACAGCAAACCCCTCTTTGGTGATTTCTTCAAAGACTTCTTTAGTTGGTACAGCATGTGTAGTTAGTTGTTCTGCAGATTCATTAAAACAAACAAACAAACAAACAAACACCAGCAAAAGAAAACTGGGTTATGCTTACTTCCTCCAGACAAAAATTCCCTTTATCTCAAAGAGACAGAGCTACTAGAGATGACTGGAGAAGTTGATACCCTGACAAATAAATTAGGTTCTTATTTGCATGCAAGAGAATATTTCACTTACTTTGAATGGCAGAAACCTCTCGAGCATTTCAAGCATTAGCATTTTAAGGTGTTAACTTTTTATAAACTGTAGATTTTTCCCAGATATTAAACCATTTAAGAACCAAGATCACGAAGTCAAATTTGATCTAAAATTGAGTTCTCGCCTTTCACTGAAACACAGTGGAGCTTGGATTCCTACTGGTTCTGGCTGGATGCAACTCATCTCTAGCACTGATACAACTGGCATCAGCTGAGACATGCAGCTGAGCTTATGGATTAAATACAACATGGTGAAGAGGGAAGAATTCCTAAAAGATGTATTCCAGAGAGGCTGTTAAATATTTAATTGAAATACATTGTTTTGCATGATAAAATTAGTAAAATCAAGTAACTCTGCTCTGGTGCCAGGAATCCTTTGATGGAGTTTTACCAACGATCATGTACTGGAAAGACCTGTATGGTGTCTTTAGATCTGTGAAGTGTTCTTAGCCACAGCACCAGCTGGCCACATCTCTTACATCTCTTATCTCTTGTAGCTACATTTTGAAAGACAGAGTACATGGAAGATATTTTGTTTTTATCCAAGAATTTTACATGCTTTAGCAATGTCTACAAATTTATCTAACAGTGCCATTCCCTACCATTGCATTGGTTTAAGTCTCATCTCCTGTATCAAAAGGATGATGACACACATTTCCCATGTTGAAAAGGTTGATGAGACAGGTGAGATGACCAGTGCATTCCCATTGTTAAGGAAAAGATTTTCATAAGAACTCTTCATCTCTCCTCACCTTGTTGATGAATACGCAGCTTATCAATGACATGACGCACAAGAAGCTAACATAATTGTGCTGAAGACAGTGTGATTTATTTCTCTTTTTCTGATAAAAGAGAGGAGTGGCTAGCAAAATTTTGCTTTGGCCTCAGACATCTTTATTAAGTCAAACAGATTCACAAGATGTAACTGAGCATCTACCTCTATAAGTATATGTGGAGAGAATAGCATTTTCTGAAATATGGTTAGGTAAAGAAAATCCCTTAATCAGTTTTGAAATCCGGTTCTGAAAGAAAAGTTGTAGGATAATGGCATCTGATGAAATAATAATAACAATAATAATCAGTATACTTCCCTAATTCTACTAGTATTATTTTCATCATCATTGCATCCAGTACTTGTGCCTCTTGGCCTTAATTCCTACAATGTTTCACTGTGTTGGAACACATAAGGTATTAACTAAACTCCACAGCTATTTCTTTCTTATTGTGCTGGTTTTGGATGGGGTGGAGTTAATTTTCTTTATCGTAGTGGTATGGGATTATGGTTTGGATTTGTGCTGAAAACAGTGTTGATAACACAGGAATGTTTTCATTATTGCTGAGCAGGGCTTACACAGAGTCAAGGCCTTTACTGCTCCTTACACCACCCCATCAGTGAGCAGGTTTGGGGTTCACAGGGAGTTGAGAGGGGACACAGCCAAGACAGCTCACCCCAATTGACCACAGGGATATTCCATATCATATGTCATTGCATATGTATCCCCTCAGCATACAGAGCTGAGGGAAGACGGGGGCATTTAGTGTTTGTCTTCCCTAGTCACTGTTACACGTGATGGAGCCTGACTTCCCTGGAGATGGCTGAACACCTGCCTGGCCATGGAAAGTGGTGAATGAATTCCTTGTTTTGCTTTGCCTGTGCATGGCTTTTGCTTTCCCTGTGAAAATGCCTTTATCTCAACCCATGAGCTTTTTCACATTTACTCTTCCGATCTCTTCCTGATCCTGCTGGTTGGGGAGTGAGTGAGTGGCTACGTGGGGCTTAGCTGCCCGCTGGGGTTAAACCACGCCACTTATTAAAAAATCAGGAAGCTTCTTTTAACAACCATATAAACAAGAAAAGCTTGCACAATTGACCGAAAATTGTATCCTTTTCATCATTTTTATGGCAGAATAAAACTGCTACATTTGGCTCAGAGTATTGCACTGATATCAAGAACATGAGGTGCCAAACCAAGTGCTTAACGTAGGAGGGATTTTCTCTCCTTACCTTTCAACTTACACATTTATAGGTCTCCAAGTACTAAGAGGAAATTTGTCCAAAATTAAGTACTTGAGTATAGTTACACTGTCAAGACTCGCACCTTAGCCAGAGCCTAAAAGTGATCCCTTATTAGAGCACCTCCGTGGACTGAATTTATTAGCAATCAGAGCCTGAGTGCAAATTACACACTGGAAACAAGTCAGCAAAAAATGGCCTCAGTGCTTGGTAGAGCTGAGGATTACCCATCCTGCACTGAACTTGACTGCAGAAACTGGGCAGCACCACCCAGGATGCTGATGGTACTAATTACCATGTGTTTGTGTGTCCCTGCATCGAGCCACAGTTACACAGGCAGACTTATGAGTGCAGAGCTAGCCACCTGCACGATGAGGAGTCCCTCTTGGAGTGTGCTGATAGTGGTCTGGCTGGCTCCTGCTATGTTTTTTAAAGAGGGTCAGAGGATTCCCCAGGACTTCATGTCCATTCCTGTGACAAAGCAGAGGCACCAGCATGAACTATTTTCTCTCTTATCTTATTTTGGGCTTTTGCTCTCTATAGACTACAAAAATCTCCTGTTCTTCTGTTCCAGGCAGGGTTTTATTTGTCATTAGTCAAATCCTGTGTAATCTCAGTGTTTCTCTCTCATACCTGGAGAAAACGTTAAGCCAAAATTAATGACACCTGGCTAATATGTGTCATGGCTAATATGTCAACAGGACTGTATCTCCCAAAGCAGCAGTCTCTGCTGAGGATCAGTCCTTGTCTTCGTGATTCTGCCATGCTCCTCCATGTATCTTACTGATTCAGATAACGTGTAACATCTTTTGTTATTTAACACTAATAGGATTCAGCTGAATAATGCATAATTACATCCAGGTCTCCTTCAATGGATGGCTTGTTCCCCTGTCAATGATCTAGTAAGTACAGACACAGATCATAAAATGGAGAACGAGTAATGCACACGGAGGTGATTATTATGCTGTGGTGCTCACAGTAACAGCTGGAAGAGATCACTGGATTACTGAATCTACATGGACTTCGGGATAGCCCCTGCAAAACGTTTTCAAGAATCCAGAGTTTCTTTTAGTGGCCGGACTAACATAGCTTTCCAGGCTGCTTTATCCTTCTTCCAAATGACTGTTTCCTTTACCACACTTCCTCCATCTTGAGGAAGGTTATTTAATCCCATAATGGATTTACCCTTGTGAAAGGGTAGACTGGAAGGCAGACTGGGGAAGACTGGAAGAGGTCTGCAGCTCACAGTCATTCTAAAGTAATAGTTTATGGTCGATCCAGGATACAAAATTCTCTCTCATCAACACGTACTTAGTTCGGTTTAAAAGCCATCAAGAGGCATAAGAAGCATGATATGGACAAGTCAGATTGGTGAGGTGGATCAAGTGAAAATTGCCCAGTTTGAGAGGGTTGGCGTCAAATGTGGGGGCAGCCCCAGAAGCTGCTGAACACAGGCATGGGAGGTGGTCACTGCTACCCACCCTGTCGCCATGCTGTCCTGAGCTGAAGACAGTGGACCACAGTCATGATGCCTGAGGTATCAGGCAACTCTCTGAAGTGCTATGACCACCCCAAAAATGCTCAGAATAGAAAAAAAAATGGTGCATGCCAACCCACCTGAACCCACAGGGAGTCAACAAGGGTTTAATTTACATGGAATTGGCCCATGGGCTACACAACTTGGTACTGCTCCTCTGCATCCACAGCCAAGGACAGCTGCACTTCATTTGCGCTCAGCAGTGAGCACACCCTAAACCAACTCTACAAACCTCCCTCACAATGCAATTCCTGATTCCCCTGGTGATTCTCTAGCTCCTCTGAGTCATCAAAAAGCTTTTGCAGAGGAACACAACAGGTCAGTCAGACTCCTTCCAGACTTCACCAGAAAAATCAAAATACCCATCCTGTTCACATTTTACCTGTTTTGCGACCTGGGGCACACACCTCAGCCAGAACGCTGCAGCTCAGTGACAACTTGCAGCCAATTCCTGGATCATTCTGTAATGTGTCACAGGAGCCCTCAGTGCTGAGCTTCCCCTGAGGGGCTGAAGCTCTCACAGCAGCCTCCCTGAGAAAGTGAAAGCCATCAGCATCGACTGCAAACACCCATCAGGATGGGCTGCAAGTCTCAAAAAACCTGCTGAGTAACAGTATAAAAAATTATGCACCGTAGAGAAGCATGATCTGTCCAGTGTGCTTTACTACACCTGCCTACATCACATTCAACCTAATTCAGAAAAAAAAATGCAGTAAAAAACCCAGGCAGAGCTGATGGACTCAGCTGCCTGAATAATGCAAGGAAAGACTTTCATCAGGTTCAGTGGGCACTTTGCCTGTCTCCACAGTGGCAGGACAAAGATCTAATTGATTTTCATGGATTTCTGTCAGGAAGAACTCGCTGCTCTCTTCACTCATAATAAACTTCAGTTTGCTTCTATCTGCTGAAAACAGTCTAACTGCATGAGCCTTGGTTCTTTGATGTGAATATCCTACAGTAATAAAAACTGGCCTGTGGCATCATTTCAGATGACAAACGGAGTAAGTTAAATATCAGAAAACACAATAACTTCATGGTTGTTTTTCATCAGATTAAAAATGTGTTTTCAGCAGGTTCCATCTTCCCTGCCTTTAGAGTGTTTCAGGAAAAAACAGTATCCCTCTGTTCTGGACAGGTCACGATCCTGATTTGTCACAGCTGTGAGCACTGGTTCCACCCCTGGAATTTGTACAACCTGGACTGGTTTGTTTATATTTGCTTATAAGGAGCCGAGTTAACTCTCACAAATGCTGATGTGGAAGCACAGTGATACCACAGAAGCCTCAAACTTGCCTAACTCCTGCCAGAGACATGTTGAATTAGCTGTAATACCTTCCATGATGCTGCTGCAGCAAGGAGTCAACAAGTTCTGTTCCAGCATAGAACACTGTGGGCAGATACAGCCCTGATCTGTGTGGGATATTGAGTAGTTTTATAGCCACAAGCACATCACTTCATGCTAAAACTCTGCTGAACTGAGCAGAAGAAACGGGAATGCTACATCCCTCCCCATCCTTCATCCCTGTGCCCTATTCTGCAAGTTTTGAAGAGGTTTTTATTCTACAAGGCATAATTTGCATGCCTCTATAAACCATATATATTCTCTTGGTGATTTTTTGGATGTGCTCATTAAACTCACACTGTAATCTGATACTCAAAGTGGAAAAAAAAAAAGTAACTGGAAATCTCTTAGGAAAATGTCCCTGAGTTGGTTCCAGATTACGAGGTTTAAATGAGATGAAGATGATCAACAATAAAGACCCTCCTTGGCCTGTACCAAAAGATACAAAGGTGTTAGATGAAATAACTCAAGTAACAAAAGCATTTAAGAATTTGGTTGGATGATACTTCAACCTCATGTTTACTAGCTGTTTACAAACAGGGCTAGAAGCCCTTGACTCTCTACAGTAATTTTTGTGGACAGCAAGATAGACGAAAATATGTTTTTATGTGACAGCTAACAGATGAACTAATTTATTTATTGCTTGTAAAGACTTGAGGACTTTGTCATCCAGTGGGGAGGCTCTCCTGGAATCATGGATGCTCCTAAAATGCTACTACTGTCTATTATTTTTACTTTTGGATCTAAAGCCTAGAAGCCAACAGAACAGACACGCTAATTGCTGCTGTCACATCCTTCCCTTGGCTTGCAGGTTATTACCCACTCTTTTCCTATCTCACCTACTGAGACCACAAGCTCTTTGGTACCTGTATGGTTCACAGCATGAATTTTTGGTTGATGAATTTCAGATGTTACTGAAATAAGCACCATGAGTAACAGCAAGAGCCCATCATTTAGACACTAGAAAAGGAACAGTTGTTTCTGTAAGCATGAAGCATTTCTGTCACTGCTCAGATTTTCTGCAGATATGAAATATACAGTTTCTATAAATGGAGGGGCAGTCTGCAATACATTTTTGAGCAGGGTGCTAATGATGAAACCACATGTGACACTTTTTTTTTTTTAATTAAACACGGTGGAAATTTTTATTAGAATATTGTGTTTATGGAATAAGGCGGTTCCATTTGAAAGATTTAGTATTTACAAACACTTTCAGATTTTAAGGAAAGCTAAAATAAGCTGTGAATAATGTTTAGGTTATAGACAAATTGTAATGAACAAGCATCAAAACATTCTGTAAAACTGAAAAATTGCATTACTCAATTGAAATGTGTTTATTTTGGGGTAACAAAAAGGAAACACTGGACAGTATTTCTAAATAAACCACTGTGATACCCCATGCATCTCCAGCTAGGGAGCCCAGACTCCTGGTGAAAACTGAGACACAATCTGTTTTTCCCATGACACAAAGAAACGAAATTTAAAATCACACCAGAATAAAGTGGAATAGCTCAGTTATTCAGGAATCCTGAAACTGCACTTCAATGGAAGACCTCAAAATAAAGCTGTCTAGGCTTTTCCAAGATGATCCTTTCTACAACTTCCCCTTACTCATGGGGGAAGCGAGGGGCAAAATACATGGTACCTTTATTCAGAGCAACCAAACTAAAAATTGAAATGCCAGCATTTTCTCTGGGACAAAGGAGTCAAAAGTTTTTGACAAGCTCTAATATTGGAGCAATACATCAGCATTGTATTAATTCTGAACAGAGGTACTTCCATATAAAACCAAACTTACATACTTGGAGTTTAAGACCAAATTCAGCCCTCTGCAATGCAGTCATATTTGCAGTATGTAATTCCACATGTGAGATTTAAATGAGAGAAGTATTTGATGAAACTTCCGTATCACAAATGGATAGGCCATGAATCATGCTGAAAACAGACTGAAAAAATACCTTTTCTATCCAGTCTTTCATTAAATTCCTGAATTCACTGGTAAAAGTGGTTACCAACCAGTCAGACTCACCTCCATGCCTAGTAAGATCACTGGACAGATCATCACGGAACAGATCATCTTGGAAGTTATGTTGAAACATATGGAAGACAGGAAGGTGATTAGAGACAGCCAGTATGTCTTCACTACGGGCAAATCATGCCTCAGAAATCTAGTGGCCTTCTATAATGGAGTGACTGCATTGGTGGACAAGGGAAGATCTACTGATATTATCTACCTGAACTTCTGTAAGATCTTTGATACAGTTCCCCACAACATTCTTGCCACTAAATTGGAGAGATATGTGTTTCATGGAATGACTGTTAGATGAATAAGGAATTGGCTTAGTTAGATGAATAAGGAATGTTCAAAGAATTACAGTCAATGGCTCACTGTTCAAGTGAAAACCATAAATGATGCTGTCCCTCAAGGGTCCCCATTGGGACTAATACTATTAAAAACCTTCATCAATGACACAGTGGGATCAAGTGCACCCTCAGCCAGTCTGCAGATGAAACCAAGCTGAGTGGTGCAGTTGATTCATTTGAGGGAAGGCATGCCATCCAGAGCGACCATCCCGGGCCTAAGGAGTCAACCCATGTGAACCTCATGAAGTTCAGCAAGGCCGAGTGCAAGGTCCTTTATGTAGGTCTGGGCAATTCCCAGTATCAGTACAGACTAGGGGATGAACGGATCTGAGAGCAGCCCTGCAGAGAAGGATTTGGGGATACTGGTGCATTAAAAATTGAATGTGAGCCAGCGTGAACATCCTGGGCTGTGTCAAAGAAGAGTGACCAACAGGTGGAGTGGGGGGTCGATTCTCCCATCTACTTGGCTCTTGTGAAACTCTACCTGGAATACTTCATCCAGTTCTGTGTGTCCATCCAGTATCCACAGTACAGAAAAGACATGGATCTGTTGAAGCAGGTGCAGAGGACAGCCACAAAAATGGTCAGAGGGATGGAGCACCTCTCCTGTGAAGACAGGCTGAGAGAGGTTCTTCAGCCTGGAGAGGAGAAGACTCCAGGGACGCCTTATAGCATCCTTTCAGTACTTGAAGGGAGTACATAAGAAGGATGGAGAGAGACTTTTTAGCTGGGCCTATAGTGACAGGACAAAGGGAAAGAGTTTTAAATTGAAAGAGGGTAGATTTAAATAGGAAAAAAGGAAGAAATTTTTTATGAAATTTTTTATGGGGACAGGTTGCTCAAAGAATTTATGCATTTCTCATTATTGGAAGTGTTCAAAGTCAGGCTGGATGGGACTTTGAGCAACCTGATCTAGTGAAAGATGTTGGGCCCTTGGCATGGGGGTTGAACGAGATGATCTTTAATGTCCCTTCCAACCCAAAAATTTCTTTGATTCAGTATTTCTGTAATTCTAGATATCCACAAATGTACCCAAGCACTGAGAGAGTGAGGATCCAGTGGGGTTTTCATTACTTGGATGTTCTGCACCATCATGGCTACAGATTTAGCTTTTGGGTGCAAACTTGCTTTAAACCATCAATTACTGTCCAGTTAAAGTTTTCTGTGTGTATTTGATAGGTCAGTCAAGAAGAATCTCTGATGTTCCCAGTTTTACAGAGAGCTACAAGACTGCTTTAATGAAGCTTTGGAAAAACAAGATCAGAGCATGTAATGATCACGTACACAAAGATGAGGATTACTGCACAGATAGCAGGAATAATGCATATCAACATTTGTGTGAGGCAGGTGGCATGTAAGAAGGAAGAACATGATAGTTTAATATTTGAATGTGAAAACCGCATTTTGAGAAAAGTATTTTCAAAGTACTAGCTAATCGGAGATGAAGACCTCTGATTCTGTTTGCTTTCTCTCGAATATGTCACAAATATGCGTGTTTTGTTTACAGATAGACTGAGAGTACATGGACCCATCAGCAGCCTGATTGGCACCTGATGAAGACATCAGCCTTTATTTGTGATGCTCCAATGTCAAGAAAGCGAAAAATGCAAATTTCCCATGAGAAACTGTAGTAAACTAAAAGAATTTGTCAGCAGCTGTCTCTTGAAAGCTTATGCATTTATTAGTACAATTTCCCCATTTGTTACAGGTCTCTATACCACAGTTCACTGACCCCAATTTATGCTCAAATGGTTTGATTGTAAAACGTGTGGTGTTTAAGAGAAGAACTTAGTAGAGGATTCACCATTTTAGTTGCACATTATGAATAGAGCCTATTGAGGACCCCAGTTTATAGGTATGCAGGAATATGGAAGTATTCCCACAGGTATGATGTGGCAAGGGATCCACAGACCAGTGGGCATGAGGGACTCCCTGCTATATAGGCAGTTGGATGAGCAGTTGACGTGGAACCTTCTTTGCCCCCTCTCACCAACCATTTGCAATTCTTGCTCTGGGGTCCTGAATTTAGGCCAAAACAAATGGGGAGAAAAAAAAAAAATCCACATTTTGGGACTGGGGGATAAGGGAGAAAAATTTCTCTAAACATTTTTTATTTTCATTGGCAGGCACTGGACACTGCTCACAGGTTTGGTATGTCAGCCGTGGTCCCAGCAGAGGCTGCCCAGCACACAGGCTGCAGGTGAAGCAGCTGTTTCAGCCAGGGCTATCACCGTCACAAACATGTTTCCCCTTTGCAATCTATTTGGTACTTACTTGTCTTCATCATGCTAAGCACAGGCAATATTATAAAGCAAACAAACTAACAAAACCATATTATTGCTATATTTTCCAAAACCAGTGATTTATTGTGACCAAAGGGCTGCAACAAGGATCCCATCTGGCCAGTCCTGTCTTCGTAGTTTCTTTAATTGCAGTATCAGTAGAGGAAAGTACATCACACTTCCTGTTATCTTGACTTCTTACATAATAGAGGAAAACAAGCTCAGGCTCAAAACAACCCAAGAACCCCATACCAAGACAAAAAAAAAAATACAGAAAAATTAACATTCCACATGTTTCAAGAATGTAAACAACGTCATCACACAGACATGCAGAAAACTGGTGTTACTCAAACCAAGCGCTGCCAATTCTCCATCTAATGAGTTGTTGAATCCCGAGACAATCAGAAACCGCTTGTGAGAGCTTAGTGAACAACAGCATTTGTTTTTCCTTCTGATTTCTCCTTATTAAAAGCTACAGGGAAATCACTGAGCTAGAAGGACTACCTCAATTACTCTTAATTGCTGTCCATTCTAATTAGCTCAGGCCACGGTGATCCTGCAACAAGCAGCACAGGGTACAAAGCAAGTGCTCTGTCTCTTCATGGTGCAGTCTCTCTGCTTGCAATGGAAATGCCATTGAAGCAACGAGTATGACCTCATGATTCACAGAGGCTGGTGATAATCATGACTGTATTTCATGTCAGAAGCAAGTTTTGGCCTTCCTGTTTTGCTGAACTAACTTTTTTTTTTTTTTTTTTTTTTTTTTCATTTAC
>VXAY01004091.1:1895505-1924333 GCA_013399855.1 Oxyruncus cristatus
TTTTTTTTTTTTTTTTTTTCTTCTGTGTGTTTTGGGCAGCACTCCAAGTAATCTCATGAATGACACCGTGAAACCCCACCTCACAGACTACTCTTACAGAGCTTGGGAGGGTGAACGCAATTGCGGCAGCTCATCTACAGAGCAGGGACATGTGCATGGCCAAGCAGGCCAGTTACATGAAAGCAGCAAGAAACACTCTTCTAAAATTAAGATGAGGACCAAGGACTGCCTTAAGGAAGTTGAGTGAATATTGAAGCCTTTTTGAGCAAAACAGAGGAAGTAAGATAAGCCTGGTCCTTGCTATTTCTCCTTTGGCATACGCCTGCAAGACAGTTGGGGCATAACAACAAATAACTAACAGGGTTCCTTGACACATAAAGATAGTTGGAAAACAGAGTTGCAATGTGGTAAACTCTGAGCTATCAGCCTGGTTTCTTATAAGGTTTTTCCCAATAAAAGATAAGGAAATATCGGAAACTTACAGACTGGCTAATACATATGATCAAATATCTAGGAGACGGATATTGTTTCAGAACATAAAATATCATAAAATCAAGTTTAACTGTTAAAATTCTTGTCACCCAGTCATCTAGGACCACATTCAACATCTCTATTATTCATTAAAAATGAATAGTACAGCAATGAGAATGTTGGAATGTCCATCTCAAATGAGCTTGTAGTAAATAGCAACTTACTAGTTACATAAAGGGAAACAGAATCTGTTAATACTATTGATCAGTGAGAAGATCCAGTACTGAACAAAGCATTATTTATTTTTATAAATCCCATATCAATCTGATGCAAAACTACATGACAGGATTAACTTTACTACTCCAAAACTTTCAAACATTCACAGTGAAATGCAATAATTCTTCGATGCTATCCAGGTTTTAACAAACTCTTGCTTATGCATTCATACCATGTAGAGGGTAGGTTTAGATTAGATATTAGGAAGAAATTCTTTACTGTGAGGGTGGTGAGACATTGGAAGAAGCTGCCCAGAGAAGTGGTGGATGCCTTATCCCTGAAAATGTTCAAGGCCAGGTTGGATGGGGCTTTGAGCAATCTGGTCTAGTGGGAGGTGTTCCTGCACATGGCAGAGGGGTTGGATCTAAATGATCTTTAATGGCCCTTCCAACCCATTCCAACCCAAAACCATTCTATGATTCTATGTTCTTGAATTAGGGGGTGGTGATAGAGAACGCTGTGTTACTTACTAGATAAAATATCATAATAATGTACATTATCTTCATTTTTACAATATATAGAACTGAGTACAAGGATGCAAATTTAAAATGCCCAGGTACACAAAGTTATTTAGGTTCTTTAAACATAGTTCTATGCCTTAGTTTCTGCAGGAGGCACCCCAAGCTCCTCTGACAGGTGTTAATGGACTGAATAGCACATGCAACTTCAGAGGAAACTAGTCCTGCTCACTGAGATCCTGGCTCCAATACACTAAATACAATGAAAATAAATGACGGATCTTACTGTTATTTAAAGCAATGTACTTACTTATGCCTTTCAGCTGACTGCACAAGTATTGTTTAACTCCCTGCCTCCAACAGTGGGATGACACAAACCCACCCAAATCATTTTACAATTCAACACTGCCAGGGACAACACTGTTTTAATCAGTAGAGCTGTACCTATTTGCAACAGTCTGTGACCTGAGAATGTAACTCATGAGAGACAGTCACAAAATTCTCCACTCTCATCACATTTCTAGAAGATATTTAAAATTATTATGAGAAAATTACGTTACAGATAGCTTCCATGAATTTCAAAAAGAGCCTGAAGCAAGAAATCCCAGAAAAAAAAACAACAATTTTTCACCTACTGTACTACAGCTGAAATGCATGATTAGGATTTTAAGACCTGTGAAATCAGCATGGATAATCCCAAACACTCATAACAAACCATAACCTGACGAGAATGATGGTCTGCTGTGGGTATCTCATCTGCACCAGGCTGAGCTGAAGATAAACTGAAGATCATCCTCCACCTAACTCTGTCTTTCACCCATGCCACTGTTCCAATACTTAAAATAAGCCGCTTTGACTTGAATGTCTAATTTACTGGAAATCTGCTGGCAAGATCTTACGAGTTGGCTGAAAAACAAACAATGTAATCGCAAATCCACAGTTTTCAATGGGGATGTTTGCTGACTGCATTTTCTCTCTCTTAGTAGTGGTCAGCTCTGGCAGTGAAACGCTTTAAAAAACACACACAGCCCGTACGAAAAAGATCAAAAGCGGATCAGATGTCAGCACCAGCTCACGTCAGTCTCACAAGAAAGAGGAAAAAACAAAGTGAGAAGATGAGTTTTTCTTGCCACGCATCACCCCGTGCCCCTCACCCGCAGGCAAGGGCACGGGGGCACAGCACAGCATCTCTGCCAGGGAACCTGCACCCACAAAGCAAGTGGGATCATGCTGTCCACCTCTGCCCCAAAAGAAGGGCTTTCCTCCCAGTGCTCCTCCTCACTGGGCTGCCATTCCTGGGGAAGGGAAAGAAGCGTGGGCACTGCTTTGACTTGACTATTGAACAGTGATTAGGGTTCAGGGTGAGGTCAGCCCTGCTCACAGACAGGCAGCTGATGCACACGTAGGGCCCGGCTGTTTCCAAGAGCGGGAGGTGAAACACCGTGGATCTGTGCCAAGTGCCAGCAGAGGCCGGTCATGGCACGGCTCTCCCTCCTTGCTCACGCTAAACTATGTCCCATTTTTATTTGTTTACATTTGCAAGACTACACAGACTGTGCTCTGCTGAGAGTGTGTGAAAGTGTGCAGATAATGCTGTTTTTTCTTTAAGATCGTGAGGCCTTTTAAAAGTTTTTAGAGGTCAACATGAAAAAGGAGTCCCTACCCAAGAGTCCTAAATGCCATACTAATTTTCTACAGGATTTGTCTAAAGGGCCATGATGGGACCCATATAAAAAGCAATTAGTTGAGTTTATAGCCCCGTATATCCCTCCTAGACAGGCACACAACTGCAGCTGACCAGTGAGCACTCTCTTCACCACCCGTCCATCTCCTCTCTGTTTTGTTCTGTTCTCCCACGCTTGTGGGTGAAGGCAGCTAGTGCCCACCGATTTCGGGGCAGGATTACCCTGCAAATCAGTAAACCCTCCGCCGGGATTTTGGAGTCTTGCTGTGCTGATGTGATGTGAGTGGCTGCGGTCCGTGCCCTGCTGACTCAGCTGGCCGGGCTCGCTCAGGCTGGTTGGTGGGCGAGATTGGGTTACATGGCAGAAATCATAACAAAGGCAGGAAACAGATCAGCACTCCCTGGGCTTAACACCCTCTCTGGGGACCCTGCTGGTTTCCAGACTGTGGATGGTTTTAACCCTGTCCTGAAACGTGTCTGCGTGGCACGCTCTGCTCTGGTGAAGTCAAGCTTGGTACAAAAAACAAAAGCAGCTCAAGGCAGCGCCGGAATGGCCACAGCAGGTGCCGGTCGGAGAGGTTCAAAGGGTTTTACACTGCTTTCTATGAATGAGCACTGAAATATGAACTCTGCTGAGCAGCATCCAAATCAGAGTAACCAGACTATCATGGATTCCCTTGGATGAGTTTTAGGATGACCCCCTCCCTGTTGTTCCCTGCCAGCTCTGCATGGTTTTGCCTCCCGGCAGCTGCAGAGCATCTCTGTCACCTTGCAGCTTGGCTCTCCGGTTTTTGCTCTCAGCACTGCACTTCCTGCACAGGACAGGAGGAAAACCCCGGCTGACCTCATGCAGCTTTATTTACTCCAGTGCCTAAAAAACAGTTGTGCCCTCAACTGCTTAGTTTTGGTGGCTGAGTTGATGCAATGTGTCCATCAGTGAGTAGCTGCCTTTCATAAACCCAGTCAACTCTGCAGGACTGTATTTAATTTAAAATAGCTTGAAGGAAGTTACATGAACACGTCACTGATTCCCTCAAGTACTGTTTTTTACTTTGTGCAGGATGCTTTAGGAACAAGTCCTTCCTGTGATGGGAAGTGTTGCTCAGCGCAGGGGAGAAGGGGAGCAAGCTATCTGATCTCAAAACTGAAGGTGTTTGGGGAAAAAAAGGACATTTTTCATGAGATCATAATGAGGACAGCACTACCCTTGGTCCCTGCTGGGAACTCTGATGTTCTGGAAATAGCGGTCTCACAAGGTGAAACATGGTCACTTAGAGGCTACGAATCCTTTGCATATATAAATCTGATAGCAAAAGGAGAGACAAGTGTCTGCCAAAAAATCCTTGCTATGAATTTGTCTGAGTGAAGGCTGCAGGACTAGAGTGGTACCATGGCTTCCTTCCAGCAGGACTGTCCAAGGGGCACATCTGCTAAGGGGGTGATAGTCCTGTAAGACATCACCCTGCAAAGCTCCTGTAACTGTTGGAATAAGGAAGAGTTTCTTAATTTAGTTTCCACTGTATTAAAAGCATATGAAAACTATAAAAAAAAAAAAAAAGACATAGGAGTATTATAAAAACCCAAACAAACCTCAAACACACCCACCCTGGAAATGTCTCCCATTCACAGCTTCACTGAGTATTTTCTTTTAACTCACCACAAGTCTTCCCAGAAGAACAACTGAAGAGACATTAGACATTATTTATTTTTCTTTTTAAAATATTGTTTTAGAAACCTCCCAGAAGGGAGAAAAATGAAATAAATTATTATAGTGCCACATCAGCGCAATCGCCAAGCTCAAAATGAAGAAGACTACAGTGATCTAAGTACTCCTTTGAGGCACAATGCATTTTAATTTCACAGTCAGCTCTTCTGCTTCCTTATACTAAGACACTGCCACTTACTGTCTTCTAAGTCACCTTGAACACTAACTGGACATATATATATACATATACTTGGCAGCTCTTTTGGTTATTTTGCATGTTTGCTTTGGTAACCTGTTTTCATGCATGGGAAAGTTCATTCTCTATAGTAAATGAAAAGCTTTCATAAGAGGTCTTCTTTCCAGTGGAGACACGATTAGAGGCCAATTGCTATTCAAACCAAGTGTAATAAAAAGGGCTTGTTGCGGAGAACACAGCTCTATTTCTTTTTATTAAAGCCCAGAACTACTCACAGTAACCTCTTGCAAGACAACTGAGAATAAAACCAGCTCCACCATGCTGTATTTCTCAAAGCAGCTTGCCAAGAATACAAGTTTCTCAGGAGTCAGGATGCAGGGCTGCAGCAGAGGAGCAGATGTGGCTATTGCTGCAAAGGTGAGCTCTAGCCAGCACCCTCCCATCCTGCGGGTCAGCACGCATGGCGGTAACACACTGAAAGAGGTTAAAGCTCGCGCTGTCTTTTCATCTGTTTCCGGCCCAGAGCCAAGATTTTCTGAAGCAAGTGGTGAGCTGTGAAGTTTACGGGGTTTATTGGGTGCCAATCGCCCTTTGACAATGGCAGGCATTTCCTGCAGCTACCAGATTTCCCTCCTGCATCCTCTTGGAGGGCTCAGTACTAAGACTAAGGCTGAGATGAGCTTTTTACCTTCAGCTGGACTACTCCAATGTAACCCATATGGGCAGAGGGAATCATGGACGGACTTCCAGCTCAGCATAAAAAGGACAGGAGCCACCTCTGTTTTGCTCCTGCTACCTCTTAAAAAGCAAAAGCAGATCATGGGGTTCCTTATGGCACCACAAAGCAGCATGTCCACAAAGAATGTTGTTTTCTGCACCTTGATGAACTGTGAACACCACACAAAGCACAGAGCTCTTCCACAGATGTGGCTTCATGCACTGCTTTGGACCCTGGAGAAATGGTGGGTCTGATCAAAGACCAGCAGAGATGGAGCAAAGAAGGGTTGAATTACAGGTCTCTGAAAAATGTTCTTAACCAAGAGACAACAAAGACGTCTACTCTTCTTCCTCCTGCAGTTATTTCAGCTGATTCAGACCCTCACGCATACCAAACTCATTACTTTGAGCCCCCAAATTTTTCTCCTAACTTTAGCTAACCTTGAGTAACTATTTAAAGAGGCATCAGTATTAGAGTTGTCAATATTCTGGAAAGATTTTTCAGCTCCTCTGCAATGAGCAAAAAACCATGATGTTTGTTTGTTTGTATCACCTTAAAACCAAGCTATGCTGCTGTTTTCTGCAAGGCACTTCAAGAAATTTTGTATAATACTGAAATATGCATTTTTGTAAATTTGCAAAAGAGGTTAGTCATGTACTATCATTAATCAAGAAGAAACCTGTTTTCTTAAGGAGACAAGTAAGTTATTCTGTTTGAGATAGCAAGAACACTTGTGACTGGGGCCTTGGAACATGGTAGGCACAAGAACCACCCCTCATTTTTTTTGCTTTCCAGACCTAGGAAACAATATGCCTAGGAACATGTTTGAAACACAAATTTCCAGATGGAACCTACATGCAATCTAGTCCTACAGGTCTGGTTTTTGTACGTTGGAAGTTGTGCTGTTGTGTAGCCCAACACACTGACCCAAATCCAGTTTGGTTGTATTCACACGAAACAAAGCACAAAAAGTTTAAATATAAACATCTGTGCACCAAAGCGAGTGACATGTAGCAACTTCTGGGGGCAAGTGAATTTAGCTGTGCCCAGATGCTATGCTGAAATCTTGACAGTGTTTGTTTGGATTAAACTGGCTTCAGACTGTGCAAAGTGTTAATAAAGGACAAGAACTCTCACACTCCAAACTTGAGACTTACAGGTCAGATTTAAAATGAAATCATCAGTTATGTGGGGCATTATATACTGTATTACTATCTGAAGCAATTAACTTCTAGAAAGAAAGGAAGAAGGAAGAAAAATATATTTTGGCCCTATGTATTATTATTTATTGTAACCAGATTGTCCTCCATCATATGATAAAGCAGAAATATATGTAAGGAATCTTTCAGTCACTGCCTACACAGATGGTCTGAAATCATACCTTAACCCATTAACAAAATATAAAAGGCAAGTATTTTTTCTGCCACTGAGCACTTCCAAGTGTAGTGTATACTGACTGTAACAAGCCTGGCAAGTCAAAGCTTTCATGGCTGTTCCTGGGCTAATTCAAAATATAGACTTCAGTAGAATTTTCCATGTTCCCTGGCCAAGACCTTGGTAACAAGTACACAGATACATGTTATGTAAAGCAAATCAATAAGTGTTTTCAAAACATTTAAAGTTTCAGGTTTTGAAAAATATGCAGCAAAGCCCTGTTAAGCAGACCCTAGCAATTCTGCCCTGCATCTTTATGCATTATGAAATAGCCGTCAGAAAAGATGCAGGTCCTCCTATACTAGGCCTGAATGTCTGCATAAGACTTTAAACACAAAATCTCCTTACAAGCATCAGTTGGACTGAAGAGAAGTGTATCCCTGTGTCTCGCACTCCATCAACCTCAAAACCTTCCATTAAGAGTCACAAGCTGAATCACGAAAACACATTCATGTTTTATTTATTTAAGGCATCAATTTCTCTCTCTGGATGAGTGGGTGGATTTTCCAGATGCATTCCTGACCAAGCTGAAGAGTATCTGCAGGACACAAACCTCTCCACACACACATTGCACAACACTTGTCCATGCTGACTCCAGGCATCGAGCAAGACTCCTTCCCGGTCACACCAATCTCTCTCTCTGTTTTCCAGAATCTCAGCCCACTCAACCCAGGCTGAAATAGGACAAATGGAAATTTCTTGGCTCTTGGCTGCTTCAGTTAAGGTTTACCCATATAAAGAAGGCTATTTGAGACTGGATAAAATTTTAATCCGAGCTTTTCTTCAGTTAATCTTTTGTACTGCAGCACAGTGGAGTTTGAATTGGTTTTGACTTAGCAAAGCAACATACTGTTCCTCGTTAGTGTCTGCAACATGCCAAATCAGCCTAAAGTACTTACCCATTGTTCATATGTGCCATTCCTTTTACTGTTCTCTCTCACAGGCTTTTTCAGGCTTTTATATGCTTTCCCCAGAACTTTTATAGAACATAATACAGAGATCTGGAGTTGACAATTTCTACGTAGTAACTCAAAATGGTCAGGATGGTGATGCTATTGCTCAGCATGGAAGTCCCTTCATGCAGCATTAGCCTCTTTTTGCTATTGCCATTTTAAGGACAGGTGTCTTTAAAGAGAGAGATGCCTAGGCTCCCTAAAAGTAGGTGAAATGACTCCTACCCTAGCCTTATATTCAGATCTCATATGGAAGTCAGTCTTCAGACAGAAAATTTTCTCCCTGAAAAATGAGAAATTGGCCAAGTACAACAACATGATATACTGCATCCCCCTCACCACTTTTCTGGGGCACTGGCCGGGCTCAGGCTGCTGACTGAGATGGTGGAGGACAGCAGAGACCATTAAGTTTGGATGGAGGTCCAGGTTCCCAGGTTCAGATCTGGGCAAAGCTGGTTTCTTGCAACAGCTCCCACAGGAGCATGGGAAACCAGGCAGCAACCATGTACAGGCAGGGAACCTAATGCAATATTAAATGACACCTCATGTCAAAGCATCATGCCACTTTTGCTCTAATGCTTCTGATAGTTCAGCAGACAAAATGCTGTACTACCAATTTAATCTGATCTTTCCCCTTCCCTGGGTGCTGCTGAAGTGGACAGCAAGAGACCCAACTGCTCCCTTAACTGCAGGAAGCAGGAATGACTACAAGGGCTTTTGAGCAAGACAGCCAAAGGCAGAGAGGCTTCCTAACCTGACAGCTGGGGGCTTACCGTACAAGGCAGTGTGTGTATCTGTCATGCTGGCTTGTCTGTCTGTTTGTAGTCTGTCACGCTAACTTGTACCAACTATTTGCCTTGGTAGCTGCTAATTAAAGTGCCAAGCTCTTCCCTGTTAGCATACTTGTTGTTCATAAACTGCTGACAAAGTAATGGCAGCAGCACCACTTTGTGTAGGCTGCATGCTCGTGGGGCCTCACTCAATGGGATGCTGAGCAGCATTTGCAAAGGGCTCAGTGCCCTGCAGAATCAGGTGTGGGGATATTACCTCTGCCATGTCACTTAATGTGGGTCTTAGAGTTCCAGAACATTTTGAGGAAATTGCATGTTGGGTTCATCTAACAGCACATCCTTAAGAGAATATAGCACCCCCTTTCTCACAAAACACCACTCTCCCTGTGTTGCTGGCAGTAAGCACAGCACAGCAGCTTTCTGACAGGGAATCATTATGAAGAGGATACAGAAAAGCCAAAGATCCATTAGACACATCTGAGCATTTGCAACTGCAGAGTTAACAGCACGCACTAAAGACCAGAGTATAGTAGCAGCTGGCTACAAATGCAGACTTGTATTTGGAATAAAGATTCAGAGGAGCTCAGGAGTAATGCTGGTGTGTGCTACAGTCCCATGGCAGCGCTACAGAGAGTTCACTAAGGGGTATTTCCAACTATTTTTTTCTTTCTTCTTGTGATGGCTTCGTATCTGAAGTTTTCATTCACTTATCCCAGAGTTTTCCTGTGTTACTCCTTTGCGTGGAAACATAACGGTACCGAAGTGCTGAAAATACAATGCTTAGTCTCCTTCCAAGGCATTCATTTCACAGGTAATTTTCTTATGAACAGCCCAGAATGCAGCCTAGGTGTTCTGGCAGCAAGCTGATGTTACCAAACATCATTATTTGTCCAGCTAGTTTACAAGGAAATAAATACAAAATCCCCAGGTGTTGCTTACAGTGTAGCCAATGTTTTTCATTCCATTTGTAAATACAACTGTGCTGTTCAGCCCACACACCTATTTTATAGCTCTAATGAAAACTAGACAGCAAAATTCACACAGAATGGTGACCACATTGCCTTTCAATTCACCCCTGTAAAAGACAGAGATTGATCAAACAGGTATTCCTGCAAGCATGTGAATGCAATATATGAAGAAGAATGTCAAGAATTTTAATTGTACTAAATAGGAAAAGCCCGTAACTAAGAGAAAATAGATTGCCTACATAACAACACACAGCTGGAATGACTTTAGTCCCCAAGGCACTGCTAAGAGGCCTCTTTATGGGTTTGGATTAGAAGGAGAAGTGCCTTTAACCAGGCACAGCAGGACAGGTTAGAGAGGGGCAGCCTCAAACCCATGGATCTGAACGGCTCTTCCAGCTCCTGAGTAAGTTAGCACAGTACACATAGACCTGCTAACTTCTTGGATCTTGCTATTACTGCCTGGCACTGATGGATTTCTCAGGGTGCACCAACAATTTCCCATTTTTACAAAGACTGGTGGTTTCAAATTTGTGGTTTGGATATTCCATTTATCACACATGTCCATTGCATTGCAAGAGACAGAAGCTACTCAGGGGAGGGACAATCTGGCAGCATGTGGGCACCTTGACAGCTCCTGGGCACATTCCTCTGCAATTGCAATACTGCACACATGTCAGCACTTGTTTATTTATTTATTGAGACTTCAGTTCCCTGCCAACTGCTCCAGTACTGGAAATACATACTGGAAGAGAGAAGAAAGACAAAGAAACCTTACATGGGTGGTTCTTCCGTATGCAGCCCCTGATGCTGGGACTGAAAATGCAGCAGAAACCCTGGACCCTTGTCTCAGCTGCTCAGGACTCACCCCAGGAAAAGGCAGGTTCAACGCCCTTCCACCTTAGTGGCCATGGCAATTAAATGAAATTTCTTGGCCTAAAATGAACAGCCACATGGGCACTGCCATTCAGTGAGGATTTCATTACCCCAAGACACATGCAGGCAAAATCCTCATCTGACAAATACGGCCAGATCAGTGAACTGGAAACAATGTGCCTGACTTTCTTCTGACTTTGTGAGTATGAGTGACCCTGTGATTTTTTTATTAAACCACATGATTACATGCTGCAGGCATACATGTGCAAGAATGCTAGGGGAGGTATGTGGCCTGTGGCACCTGAAATCCCTCACTGGTCGTTTACAAACCATAAAGAAAAGTTGACAAATTCCTAAAGCTTAGGATTTTTTTTTTCTTTGTTTTGTTAGGGGCTTAGGGTTTGTGTGGGTATAGCACACCACCAGGCTGATGCCAGACATTTTTTGGTGCATGTTATTAGAGATGTGAACAATGGCCTGGATTTACCCAGAGATAAGGACAAGAATTATTCTGTCTGTTCAGTGTTAATGAATAAATGCTTTCCTGAACTATCACAAAATTCTGAGCCATGAATTTTGCTTACCGTTTGCTTTGAACATTTATAGGCACAAAACCCTCTCTACTTTTTAAAAGTTTTCATTTTTGCTGTAAACCATTCACAAGGCTTTTATTAATTGTACGCTTCTAAAACTTTCTACTTGTATTCTCTCAAAGGTGAAGAAATAATATTCAGCTTCTTACTGTATAAAATATTATAAACAATGTATAGTGAGAAAACAGTTTTTAAATTGTTTTAGTTCAGCTGCTCCCAAGCCACTTATCAGGAGAAAAAAAATCATACTTCCCAAATATGTTTTTAAAGCATTTTTTTCCCCCTCACTTTTTTTTTTTTTTTCACTAGCAGGTTTCATTACTATGTGGCAGGATGATTCATCCATTCCTGGTCCAGAAATTCCTAGATGTGAATCTTACATCTGGAATGATGCTCAGGAGATAGATTGTCATAACTGCACAGAAGAGGCATCCTGATCCAATCATCTCTCATATACCCTACTAAAGATAACTAAAGAAGTACCTACCTTCCTTGAAGGGGCCCCCCAGTAATTTTTATCCCTCCTTCTCTGTCAGCTGTTGACCTAAAGGGTATGGGGAAGACTGGAGGACCAGTGCCTTGGTGCACACCTGGGGACACGAGAGACCATCCCCTACCGACAGCTCAGCCCAGAAGAGGAAAGGTGAAGCTGAGGAGGATTCTGACTCATGATCTAGAGCATTGGAAATGACCAAGATGGGTGCCTCTATGAAGGACAGGCTTACAGCCTCCAATTCTGGCTGTGTTTGTCAAGGGCAAAGGGTAATTATCTTACCCAAGCTGTTTGGTCTTCTACTTACCTATAACGTATTGATCCTATCTTCTGATCCTTTGGGAGGTTCAAGGACCATCCCCCTTGCTTTCAGCTATTCCATATTGTACTGTTGCTTCAAATTATGCAATGAACAATTTCACAGTGAAATTTCTACATTAAAGACTCTATTCAGTAAAGTGCAGATTTTATGTTCTAAAAGAAAATGCACAACAACCTCTATTCCTTCGAATTGAGGTTCAACAAGGCCAAGTGCCGGGTCCTGCACTTTGGCCACAACACCCCCCTGCAGCGCTACAGGCTGGGCACAGAGTGGCTGGAGAGCAGCCAGGCAGAAAGGGAGCTGGGAGTTTGGATTGCCAGGAAGCTGAACATGAGCCAGCAGTGTGCTCAGGTGGCCAGGAAGGCCAATGGCATCGTGGCCTGGATCAGGAACAGTGTGGCCAGCCGGAACAGGGAAGTGATTCTGCCCCTGTACTCAGCACTGGTGAGGCCACACCTGGAGTGCTGTGTCCAGTTCTGGGCCCCTCAGTTCAGGAAGGATATTGAGGTGCTGGAGCAGGTCCAGAGAAGAGCAACCAGGCTGGGGAAGGGACTGGAGCACAAGTCCTGTGAGGAGAGGCTGAGGGAGCTGGGGTTGTTTAGCCTGGAGAAGAGAAGGCTCAGGGGAGACCTCATCGCTCTCTACAACTCCCTGAAAGGAGGTTGTAGCCAGGTAGGGGTTGGTCTCTTCTCCCAGGCAACCAGCAGCAGGACAAGAGTGCATGGTCTTAAGCTCTACCAGGGGAAGTTAGGTTGGATATTAGGAAGAAATTTTTTATGGAGAGAGTAATCAGGCATTGGAATGGGTTGCCCAGGGAGCTGGGGGATTCACTGTCCCTGGAGGTTTTTAAAATGAGACTGGATGTGGCACTTAGTGCCATGGTCTAGTAACCCTGTCAGTGTTGAATCAAGGGTTGGACTTGATCTCAGAGGTCTTTTCCAACCCAGTTGATTCTATTATTCTATGAAATGCCATGAATTAGGAAGATTGGATCTTCTGCCTCGGAGTACATCAAATCCCTTCAATTCCCATGCCTGTGGTAATGACCAGAGCCTGAATCTTAGAGGAAAGAGTCAAACCCCACCATAAAAAGATCTCATCCTTCTACCACCCATTTAGAAACTAGTCTGAGCTGTCATGCCAGAGATTTAGCATCCCCAAAGCATGCCATATTGAAAGGGAAGTTTTGCGCCTTCATTGAATCTTTCCCAAAATGGGGCATATGTGGAGTGGTGAAAACCAATGACACTGACTGATGAAAGAGTTAGCATTGGTGGCAATCTGGTAGAGGAAAATCAGTGGAGAGGCTTAGCTTGCTATCTGGAGCAGATAACTTCAAAGAAGCCTGAGTAGTGAAGTAGCAGGGATAAGAAACAATCTGCCTCACTTTTTCAGTGCAGCAATCTGCAGGCATTGCAGCTGAGCATCACACTTCTGGCAGCGTCCCTGCACATCTGTAGCATCCATTGGAAAGAAGTAAACAGCATCAGTCAGCTGGAAAGACTGCCTTCCTCCTCCTCCTCCCTGACCCCCTGCAGCAATCTGTCCCAGACTCAAAAAAGAAAAAATGCTGCTATGTATTTTCCTAGGATCTTTGAGTTGTCTGCATCTGTATTCTTTGTTCTTTAATATGTTAGTGTGTTATGCTTAGCGTGTTTGGCTTACTATGACCAGTTAATGTTATACCGACTAAAAAATAAAGTAGTGTGATAAATTCTGGGAAATTAACTCATCTGAGAAGAAAAGACAGACTGATTCAGAAAAAGGGGAAGTGGTGCAAGACAGGGTGTATTCAGTCTTCTTTGCAAAAGCTTCTTCCCCAAAATGAGAATTTTTGGAGAATGCCTCTCTCCTTCCCTCCTTCTGCTTATCTCTTCCTTCCTTGAACCAAACTACAGACTCCAGCAACAAGGCAGCTAATAATAAACTCTTCAGCTGAACTCTAGGAAAGCAGTTTGGTCAAGGCTTTGCTTGCCAAATGCTGACCAACACATGTTCCCAGCTGGCAGCAGTGACTCACTGCTAGCCACGTTTTTCACAAAACAGTTGTGCTTCAGCCTTCTCCCCCTCTAGAGCACGTTTTGCTCCAAACAAGGGCTCCCACCTCCAAATGATGGAGTCAAAGATACTCGAGTCATGGTCCTCCTACCATGTCTCATGTCAGTGGGTTGTACAAGGACTGTTCCAGTCACAATATCTTAACGCAACTGCTCTTACACTGTGGCTCCCGAAATAAAAACCCCACTGCTGTTTTTATTGCTGCCCACACCAACAAGCTGCAGAGGAACGGCACTGGAATTTCTACAATGCCAGCAAGCAGAACAGGACTCCTTTAAAAATGACCTTTTATTGAGGTTTGCATAATAAAACTTGGTTCCTGCCTTGGGAATCCCCCATATTGCCTTCTTCTATCAGTGAGGACACAGGATGAAGAGGGAACAGAACACAATTGTGACAGGAGGCATAACGTTTTCTACTGGTCAGGTAGGAGCTCGAACTACTCTGCTGCATTCTGGCCGCAAGAATAAACTCTGGTACTTCACTGGAAATGCTGACTCAGCTGTCCACTGAATTTGCAGTCCTTAAAAGATGTGCAGGTCACCTTCCTGCATGGAGGAGCCCAGTGCCAGGTGAAGCAGCCAGCGCTGTTGAAGGCACGTGGGTCCCGCTCACTCCAGAGGTTGCTCAGAGACTGCCTGGAAATGCATCAGAGATGGGAACACGCTGTCAGGTTTTCTGAAGAAGGGGAAATAACCCCTTTAAGGGACAAAAAAGCATGAACAACAGGATGCTGGTGCAGGTATGTACGGAAACCAGGTCAGCCTAGCTTCTTCCTCTGCTGTCCCATGATGCTGGGAAAGATAAGGAAGGGGATATGGGAAGAATTTTGGGCTCCAAAATACTATGGACAAGGAAGACTTCTTTGATTGGAATACTATTGAATTATACAACTCTCACCAGTACCAGTGCTATGGCTTCATGACCCCATTCTCCCTTTGGTCAAGGCTCTTCTTCTGTACTGCAGACATCTGGGACACCTCCCTGACCACACCAATGTTGTTTCCATGAAGAATGTGGCAGTTATGGTTGTTTCCTAAGGGTGGAACTACCCTGACTCCTCCTCTTGCAGCGAAATCTCCTCCCACTGCTGCCAAGTTGCTCTCTGTGCTCTCCACACTGCCCCACCAAGAGCAACAGCACAAGCATTTCTGGAAATGCTCTTGCATTTCTAAGGGGAGAAATAACTCACATTGGTAGCATCACAATATCCGTGAGGAAGGAAGAAAGAAATGAAAGCAAGTTAATATGCTAAAATCCCTTCATGTCACAACAGTGCACTTGTTACTGGGATAGTAAGGATAATGGAGTACCTGCTCCTTGCTAAATCCTTTCGCTGTTCACTGCAAGAGCATGCTGGCAAGGGATAGGTAGAGGACAACACAGAGGGAAACTATTTCTATAGCTGTTAATGAATCTTAATATTTTTTACTCATCTGGAGGTGACAGAAATAAACAGTTAATGTCTCTTCCTATTTCTCAAGGTTGTTTTTTTCTTTTTTGCTATTCCAGCCTTAAAACAGAACAACAACAGCAAAAAAGAGTAGGAAAAAACCCTGTGTGCAGCCTTACAGCAGGACTTTCCAAGCCACAGATGCTGGCTCTGTGGTTGGCTGATCTATCCAAAATAAAGCTCAACAGCAGGGTGCAGTGGAGTAGTTCAGGGGGTAGAAAAGGTCATGCGAATGTGATTCCCACCTCCCAAATGCCAGATCTCCTCACGCTAACTCCCCGTGCTCCTTTTGGGATGTAAGGAATTGTTGACTTATTTTTCATTTTTTTATTTTCAGCCTGCCTTTCCTATCTGCTTGCCAAGTGGGGTCGTTGAAAGTGACTCTTGTTGCAGCCACTTTCCCAGGAGAGAAATAACAAGGTGAACTATTATCCTGATAGCTTACAGTTGAAAAGACAGCTAGCAGCTTGGATGATGAGCCTCTCTGGCTGCTCCAAGACAGAGTTGGCATTGTGGGAGCTCAGGGGCCACCATGTCACCTTCCCCTTGTCACAGGGACAGGCATCAGCCTGCCCTGGGTGAAGGTGTTGACTGTGGCGACTGAAACGTTTTCCCAAGAGAAAGAGATCACAAGAGCCTTGAAAAGAGGGGCCTTGAAAGCTGCTGACCCACTGCACATAGGTGTGTGTGGAAGGCACTGCCTTCCTCACACGAGAAGGCCATTTTGGGTAAACAAACATCAAAAAAAAAGATGGAAAGGGGGAAAAAGGAAATAAGTAACAAAGCTTGTTCTAATAATTTTTGACATCAGAATGCATCCATACCATATACTTTTCTTTTGAGAGGAGTCCACAGCATACGTCCTGGCCCAGCTGGCAGTACAACCCTCTGCAAGTCTACAGAAGGTCCCACGCAACCACTCTTGGTAACACCTATAAACCCTGCTGCACATCCATGTGTGGGCTGAAGAAATGCCCAGGTGGGCAGAGGACAAGTAAGAGGCATTGACCCATTTTTACAGCATGCACATGCATTTCTGTTCAGGTGTGGCCTTCATTTTCATGATGCTAATGATCAAATAATAAAACAAACCACTGCTTGCTTCTAATCAGAGCTATTTCTGAAGCCTTATGTTTGCCAAGGAAATAAATCAAGTCTAAAAATGACAATTTCCTTTGTGAAGATATTGGACTAAAGTGGATGATGGACTGTACCTGTATGTTTTGATGCTGCTAGCAAGGAAGATTTTCACAGCAGGTGTTTGATTTATCCTAAGCACTATGCAATAGGAAGATGAAAGACTTGCTGCCACTTACCAAACCTCTTGTAGCCGAAGGACTGCACCTCCTCCTCCTCTGCAAAATCGTCTGGAGAAAGAAAGACACAGCAGCAGATTATTACTACTACCACTGGAAAAAGATGGAAAGAAGTTTTTACACTTAAATGTTCATGAATTAACGTAACTTTAATTGATTTCTTAGGCATGTTACTGATCTTCCTCTCTGTTGCTCATATCCCATCCCTGTCTTCAAGTAGAGAAGGCAGTTCAGAGCTTTTCCCCCAACCAGAATCCCCAGCAGAACTCCAGGTTACAAATTGTGCAGATGTATCACCTGGCAGCTAACGCGACGCCTGCTTGGCCAATTAAGTACAGAGCAGAGCAGACGTGTCCCTCATCACAGTGACAGCCGCAACTGTCACCAGCATGCTGCTGGGGCAGGCTCACCCAGACCACAGCACTCGCTCCAGCCAGCTGCCTGTGCTGTGCAGGCAACGGGCTCAGGCTACACATGCACCAGTTTGGCCTTTTACACAAAGTGCCACATATAGCCATGACAAGTAATGAGAGAGGAGTCAGAGGGGACCGTTGTCCATCCATCCATCCACCACCTCCCATGGGCGCTAGCTTGGCTTGAAGATGCAAGATCCGATAAAACATAGGAAACAGAACTGATAAACTCAAACAGATGAGGAAAATAAAAACTGAGATGGTGATGATTTTGAAGGGTCTAGAGGGGAAGCCATATGAGGAATGGCTCAGGTCACTTGGTCTGTTCAGCCTGGAGAAAGGGAGAATGAGTGGAGACCTCATCGCAGTCCACAGCTTCCTCATGAGGGGAGGAGGAGGGGCAGGCACTGATCTCTTCTCTGAGGTGACCAGTGACAGGTCCCAAGGAGATGACATCAAGTTGTGGCAGGGCAGGTTGGATATTAGGAAAATATCAGGCTCCCCAGGGAAGTGGTCACAGCACCAAGCCCACCTGAATTCAAGAAGCATTTGGACAATGCTCTCAGGCACATGATGTGATTTTGGGGGCTGCCCTGTGCAGGGCCAGAAGTTGGACTTCATGATCCTTGTGGGTCCCTTCCAACTCAGGATATTCTATGATTCGCTGATTTCATTAAGCCTTTTGTTCTCATCTTTAAGTTAGCAAGCAGTAATATGCTAATAATCATGATTTTATTTTGTCAGAAGCTTAATTTCTTTCCTCTTCCCTCTCTCCCCTTCCTTCCAGCAGCAAAGGAAAAGGCTGGCATCAGCAAAAGAAATACACCCACGACTTCTTTAATAAAAAAAAAAGGGTATGTTTGTGTTCGTGTGTTCAGCTTCCTTCTACCAACAAAATTCCTCATTCTGCTGAATCAGGAAAGGCAAAAGCCCTGCATTACGATCAGCACATCCTCTGCACCAGGCAACCAGCTGCCAGGGAGGGCAGCATAGCCCGGGGTGCTCTTCTCCTGTTTTGCTGTTCCCCAAAGGGAACAGAGTAGACCCATTCCCTCTCCGACACATACCATTTTTACACTGGGAGAAGCCTCCATGGGACTTTCTTTAAACAGGACCTTGGACATGGCTTCCCGAGTGGCAGGCAGCGGTTCTCAGCCCACTGCCACACTGGAGAAACACTTGTCTCTGCTGTGATTCCCAGCAGAAATGCCTCCACGCTGTGAAAAACACTGCTGGGATCTGATGGGAATCCCTGCTGTTCAAACCCCAGCTTCTTCTGGGCTTTCATTTGCACTGCAGTGGTGGAGAGGCTGATTCAGCACCCCCGGGTGCCTCAGCAGCTGCTGGTCACTTTGTGCCACCCTTCCAGCATGGGATGCTAAGGAAGATTGCAACTTTTTCATCCAGGCCCTTCCCTGACTTGAGGGGAGCAAAGGAAACAGAAGCTCAAGGGACGGTCAAGGGGTTCACCAGAAGGGAACACTTAATGACTTGCAGTGGAAAAGGAAGCTAAATGCAGGCAAACAGATGTGATGGAGTGAGAAGTCTGTGCTCAGTTAGACCTTTTTTTGTCCACAGACTAAGTTAGCAGTGTGCTAACTGCTGCCGCAGTAACTTGGGCCACAGCAGAGCCTTGGGGGGATGAAATCAAAGGTAAAGATTCAGTCTGCATTCAGGCTCAACAAAGCCTAAATTATTTGAGTGCATGTCCAGCAGGAAAACTGACTTGTTCCTCTTTCTGACCTGCTAGGTGCCACACACAGAAGTCTGAGGGAGACTTTGCCTGAAGCAGTAGAGAGTCCATGAAATACATAATTTTGCAGAACATCCCCCTTTACTCAGACAACACTGTTGAGAGAACAGCTAAACCCATATTTTTCACCAGGTAACACATTTTGCTTACTGCCAGCAGTGCTCCTGTCCACATCTTAAGCTACACCTCCAATTCAGATGAACATTTAAGAAGTGGAAGAGCCAGTGGATGCTCCTCAGGCAAAACAAACACATGCTGGTTTTGAAGGCAGAAAGAAACCTTTAAAAAACCCAAACCAAACAAACAATCACAATTGCACTGAATGTTATCTGAAGACAAGGTCACCCAGCAAACCATGACAAATACTAATAAAACGTCAACAACCAAGCTCCTCATCCCAGCAGTGAGCTACTCAGGAAAAATCTTCCCCTCTTGTACAAAAGATAAAATGCTGCACAAAATATCAGTTCCAGAGCCCTTAGCTTCCTGCCTTCTTCTGCTATCAGGCTGTAACACGATTGCCTCCTTTGTTTCTCAGGAGTGTAACCTGGCTTATCTGATTCATATCTGATGTATACAGTCAGGCCGTCTTTAAATCCTGTGGCTTCATCCCACTCCACATCTCCAAGACCTTCCTTCCACGCTGCCAACCTCTTCCCTAGTTGTCCTATTTTTCATGCTTTGCCCAACTGCATTGGCCTCTGGCCACACTTTTATAATCACATTGTTGTTTTTCTGGCCTTTTCTATATTTGCAACATATATATTTTTATATACATATATTTTAGATATTTCTATACACACAGTTTAAAAAAAATATATATGCTTTTCAATATTTGCAGCACTGCATGTTGTTCTTGCTAGGGATGGAGTTTTTTCTTAAGCTTTGGATACTTTATTTATTAATCTCCTAATTTTGAAGGGCACTTGTGGCATTTGAAACAAAGAAGTGGAGATGGGCAAGGCCACTTTTGTCAACTACTGACCCAACTCCCTGCTCACTAAAATCTCAAACATCACATAAAACATTTTTCAGTCCCTATGAGATGGTCTTGCAAGGGGCAGCAATGTATTTTAGGGCAAGTCTATGAAAATTATTTCACAGACAAAGCTCAGAGGTCCTTCAGTCACAACTGCCACTAGGCACTTCGCGCATATCATGCGCAAAGATAACGTTTCACAATATTAACTGTAATGTAACAAGTTTAAAGAAAATAAAGATGGAAGAAATTAATAAAGCAGGCTTAGACTAAACATTCAGAAATGCACAGCATTTTGGAAAAAGAGACTAAGATGGGTTGAAAGTCCTACTTCAGAAGAAATCTGTGTTTGAAATATTAAAAATGAAGCTGGCAAATAAGCCTATAAATTTAAGTCCCAAGGCAAAGCCCTGCACCCAGCCTCCTCCTCCCATGCCTTTCGGGCAGTATTGTCCTCACTGGAGGCAGCAGAAACTTGGCCCCCTGTTCAAGTGCTGGAAATATTAAAGTTTTGTCACAAGTTCTACAAAAATATCAAAGCTTCCTGGTATCTTTGCATCAGGAAAATACAAGAGAACCTAAGTTTTCATTGAAAAGGCAACAGCTTTTCTAGAGAAAACTATGAAAATGTGATCTGTTATGAATTACAGAGGTTAAGAAAATACACACCAAGAAGGAAAGCAAATAGTAAGAAAACCTCCAGCATGTTTTAATAACTTACACTTTTAAAGGCAGTATCAGAATCTGATGTGGCAGAAATTCATGAGTTTTGAGCACCAGTGGCTGATATAAGAAAAATAAATTCTCTTTTCACATCAGTGGTGCCCATACTTGTTTGAGGCTGAAACTGGTGTAGGAGGGGTTTGTTTGACGTTGTGAAAACTTTAAGTTAGAATCATTTTTCTTTAGTTTAAATCCAGCCCTTCTCAGTTACAAAGAGAATGACTGGAATGAATGAAAGTATTTCTGTTACATACATATACCTTAATATACAAGCAAGGCTTATTTTCATGGGTGAAAAATATAAAGGCCAGACTCCTCCTCGAAGCAGACAATACAGAATCTGTTGATATGTCCCAGACAGAAGAACAACCTCTTTAGTGCTGGGAAGAGGAGCCATAATTTAGAGTTATAAGATGCTCTACTGAGGTCTCAGATGTGACCCAAAAGATAGGGAATCCAGAATAAGAAAGACAAAGAAACACGAAAAGCTGGTTTCTTATTCCATTGACTTCTACAGAGCTCTGGCAGAAGGAAAGTCCATAAAAAAGCTGAACTTTGGGGAGAACAGAAACACATGTGAGCAACCAATTGTATTTAACTTTGTAGGGGAACGATCACCACAGATCTCCTGTTTCATCAGGTTTACAAGAGTCTCCTTGGATGCTACAACAGATTGTCATGGGGAGATTACAGCAGAATGCTACAAATGAGTGTCTCATTGTAGCTGAGCAGCAATACATCAGATATCTTGGGAGTCAGGGCACAGCAAGAGTTCTGGTCAAAAAAAAAAAAAAAAAAAGCTTTGAGGTATTTTGGCAGTATCTATGCCCCACAGAGTACCAGTGCCAAATTCCACTTGCCCTGCAGTCGTAAGTTATTACTGCAACACCTCTAATAAATACAGTTGTAGTGTTAAATAAGATACAGTACAATGCTTCGAGGGAGTGGGAATTACAAAAAGGCAGTTCAGCTGGGGATTAACACAGTGAACAGAGGGAATTCATTTAATGTAAAACAAATTACACTCTCATTTGATTAATTTGCTAAAGGCAAAGCAAAAATCTGTGGAGTAGAACTGTTTAATTTCTCATTCTTGTTCTTAAATCTTAAATAAATTAATCATGGACCACTTATGAGTCATGCTGAGGTCAAGTAAGAAAGAGTTGGCCTGGAGCCAAAAAGGATGCTAAATCTGCTCCTGAGACTATACAGGGTCTATAACCATGGCACCACTTGGTCCTGTTGTTGGAACAGCACCAGATCTGAGGAGCCTCTGGTGCAAGGTGATTTTAGGGAAGTTGTTTTCATTTTATCCCCTTCCTTTTGTGGGTGTCATTGCTGGCATCCGGAAGGTGTTAGAGAAAGCTGCTAATGTACATGTCCAGCTGTCACCTTTTAACAGTACACCCTGCTCACCGTTCAAACCTAATGAACTAACGAAGCAAACAAGACCTCAGAACCATTAGAGGTGCTGGGTTGTATGGTGGCTGCTGACACATGGTATCCACTAATTTCTAGAACATTTGTGTGCCGTAAACATAAATACAAAGTCCTCATTTAAAGACTTCGTTTGAAGTCTTAAATAAAGAAAAGATGCCAACATTCTACATTACATTTCAAAATCTGGGGAAATCTATTCCAGGAGAGAATGAGGTATCTGGGCTGAAAATTGTCATGCCAAGTTTCGGCTCAGATTTTAGAAGTTCCTTTATAACCCCCTGAAAACTTGAATTACAGTACATTAGAATCTACCCCTAAGTACGAGGCTGGGAACTCAGAACAAGATTAATTTGTAGTAAAAACAACATCCAGTTGTAAGAGTTTCCTTTAAAATAAAACTCTCTCTCAAAGGGCTTTAACGGTTAGGGCCCTGCCTTTCCTACTGACTTAATGGGAACTATAGAGTTATATCCCAGATATAACTTTTTTTTTTGCAGCTCTGTAAAAATCATTGTACTATTAGCAAGAACAGATTTTCACTTGTACCATTTGGAAAGAAGATGTACCCGTTAGTTGAAAATCATGATATTCCTCTCTTTGGCCCATAAATCAGCATGGATGCAGAACTCTGCTTAGAACCATGTAACAAGTGCATCTCCTCCATGAGGAGTCAGTGTCAAAAAGCTACTCCTGCTTGCTCTCTCCATCTCAGCACTCTTTTGGTGAAAAGGAGAAACTCATTCACTTGTGAGGTTTCTGTAATGTTAACAACTGTTCAGACAGATGAGAACAGCAAACACCAATATATTTCTCATATTACATTTCAAAAGCTTTTTGAGCAGCCCCCACATTTATATGCATTTCTGGTCACTATTAACTGGGTCTACATTCAAAGTGCTGACCTAGAGGTGAAACAGAGCCAGCAGAAGCACAGCAAACAGCTGTGGCCTTCAGATGTTGATGACTTCATCAGTCTAATTGGTTTCCATTGGTTTTCTTAGCTTTTATTCTAGACAGTCTCCTGCTTGTGCTAATGGGCTGGTCATTCCCCTCTCTTCACAGACGCTCCGTTTCACTAGTTCTCTTCTGCCTTTCTCCTCTACTTTTTCCTTATAGGCTCTTTTCATAGTCAAGTTCTTTCTCTCTGCCTCTATTTTGATAAGCTCTCCCTCATAAAATCCTACCCCACACTTAAAACACTTCCCTATTGACAAGGTCCCCAGCTGACATGTCACACTCACAATGTCACAGTTGTTGCTCTGTGTGTTGTGTCCATATTATCCATCCCTTCCTTTGTCCAACTTGTCACACAGTAAGCTCTTTGGACAGGGATTACATAGATTCTGCATTTGCAAAGTATCTGGTCCTTAGGGCAGCCATGGTAGAGGTTCAGCTGAGGCAGTCCTGGAAGAGAGCCCATCTCCCTGCATCCCAAAGCATCCTTTGGGATGCTGTTCGAGCTTGGATTCTGGCAAGAAGACTGAGGCTTTTTCCTAGCTCTGTCCTTCAGTCTGCTGATCTGGGAATTTATCTGATCTCAGTACACAGACTGAAAAAGGCAAGGTCCTAGAGCAGAGATCCTCTCTTGGTACATATCCTAAGACAGATTGTGTCTCTCATCACCTAACACATGTATAAAGCAAAACTTGGACTGTGTCTCTCATCACCTAACACATGCATAAAACAAACAAAACAAAGAAACATGACGAATGGGTGCATTTTAGCACCCTGCTCTCAATCTTCTCCCCTACTGCTACGCCCAAAAAATGCAAGCGCTCACATTAAGAACACACAAAACCCACAGATTACGAAATTCAGAGGTATAACAACAATGGCTCTAGTTTTGCTTTTAAGGCACAAAATCAAGCCAGTAAATAAGGGTGTTTCTTGAACAAAATTTGTTAGCCTGTAAGTGTCACACAGCATCATTACAGTACTGGGGTCAGAAGCAGCTGCATGGTGTGGAGGGTCAACCTTAGAAGTTAAAATCATATCATATTTCAGCATAATGATTTAAGAGCAAACAGATCTGTTCTCATTAGTGCACTGAAAAATCATGCCTCCCTGTCTGTATGTCAGAGGAGGCAATTAACAGCAGCATTAAAATGGCATACACATTCCTAACAACACGTCTCTATTACCTCCCATAACTCATTCACTTTGTTCCCCAGCGACGTCCCAGTCTTCACCTCAAATTTATGCACCAAAAGGGATTGCAGTTTTAGGTGGAAGCAGTCAAACTCTGAAGACAATTCATCTTAGGTTGCTCCCTCACTCATACAGACCACTCTCACGTTATGAGGAGGATCAGGTTCACTTTCAGTGCCTTGTAAAAAGCATCTTTATTTTGCTTTCCAAGGGGGAGGGCTGGAAGGAGAGATTCTCTGTTCTGAGACACAGAACCTCAGGATAAGGAATGTTTTGTGAAGCTGAAGATAACTGGGCATGCATCCTTTGCAGTACTGAACTGCTTTCTTCCTTGACATTTCTTCCAGCTATCTTTATTTTACTATTTTATCTCTGCAAAGCCAGATCAGCTCTCTCTCTGAAAGATTACCTTTCCCTCCTTATCCTAGCAGGCAAAAGTGTCAATCTCTGGGCACAATGGTCTTTGAGTGTGAATCTAAGCAAACTCTTTAGTGGTTGCGACAAAAAAAGGGGTTCTGTTCAGCCCTCAACTGTAGTGAAATCGGTCTAAAATAAATTTCTGTTATCCAAAGTAGGAGAAGAAAGAGACACGGGAGATTTTAGACAACTCCCTTCTTTGCAGGGATAGGCTTGCCCATGCTATTCTTAGTCTTATGTGGCTGGGAAAAGTAGAAGATTGAAAGCAAAGACGAACAATTACAACTTCTTACTGAAAATACTCCTGTCAAAAATAGCTTATATGTTAATTCTGCTCAATATCCTTTGCAGCTGTACAATAATATTTCCATCTGTGCAAAACCAGATTTCTCTTGTAATTTTATAGTTTCTAACACTCCGTTTTCCTCTATATCATTAATAAGAATATCCTTCAACGCATGCTTGCATCCTTCTCATCCATATGTTTGAAATCCTCTGTGCTACTAACCAGTTCAGGATACACACTCTGTATGGTAGCATTGCTCAGGATTTGTTCTGTGTTGTATCACACATTTATTATAACTGCTCATGCCTTTGAAGTTCTGCGTTAGAGTCCTGTGACACGTCCAACACGCACCACTCAGACCTCCAGCATATGTTTCATGTTTATGTCACTATATTCATATAAGCTCTGTTATAACCGGACTAAGTAAAGGTTACGGGATCACTCCACTTCTAATCCTTGTTTTTTCAGATGCTTTCTGGCTTCTGCAAAATGCTCTGGACTAGATTTTTTTTAAAATTCATAGTTTGAAGTTTCTACCCAGGAAAGACCTATTTGCAGATGACTGTTCATTTGATTTGGTGCACACAAAGATGGGAGAGAGAAAAAAAAGAGATATACTTTCCTCCGGTATTAGAAAATTAGAAATTTTATTCCCTTAGTCTATAAAAATAGCAGTTGCATCATGGCATCAAACCAGTCAAAGACAAAATCCATCAAGAAGGCAAACATCATATAAATAGATTACTTCAGTCTTTTCAAGGTAGTCAAGAAAGAACAACTGAATTTGCACGCACACTCAGCTTTTGCAAATGTAGGCTTTACCTGCGGATTACATCCAGGCTCCAAGATAAAACACAAAAGGGACAATTTTAGCAATACGAGCTGATATCTCATTAATTGTCTGATAAAGTGTTCACTGTGTAAGGCCAACCTGGGGTAAACTGAACTGGCACATCCTGTGAAAGGTCAGTGTACTCTATCTACTGAAAACTGTGCAGTAAGCACATTACATTGCCTTTAAAGTACACTGGATGACACTAAGAAAACTGGGCTTTCAGGCTAGGCCATTCCTGAGGCAGTGCAGGCTCCACTGATTTCAGTGGAACACTACCAAGGACAAACCTGTTTCTCCCTGTGCATCTTTCTTATCAAATGAGAGGAACTCCACAGGACAGGGTATTCAGTCACATTCCAGTTCTCAAGCACAGGATCCCAGACAATTTGTCCTCCAGTACCAGCATTATACAAGGAGTACATAGCAAGGTGCTTGTGATGGCAGAGGAAGAGAAGGAGGAGGAGGAGAAGAAGCAGGAGACAGAGAAGGAGGTAGAAGAAGCAGCAGAGGTGGAGGAGTAGTGGAAAGAAGCAGTTAAGCTACTTTGGGTATCATAATTAACAGCTTCTCTGTCATCCTGGAGCAGCAGTCCCAAAATGACCACCTTGACTTTGCCTGATTTTGGGCATTAGTATTAAGTCATTATGCAAACAGTATCCATATTTCAGATGAAAATACTTATTACCAGCACTGCCATGACAGCAGTGATTACAGACAGAGTTTAAAGTAGTAATTACAAAATATATCACAGATACATGGGAAGAAGTTCTCAGTTTTAACAATGCTTTTCCCTGTCTTAAATTAGGGCCAATGTTTTCAAACATGTGGTGGCGTTTGACTGTGAGGAAGCTGCTTTCATTTGTTTCCCAGGCAACAAATACTCCTTCATACCCCAAATAAAGAACTACAACTTAGAAGTATCATTTGATCAAGATAAATCTGACCCTAAAGCAGTCACGTCCCTATATAAATCACATGAATTATTAGTAAAAAAAAAATGACAAAGTTTGTGAGCTCAGTGTTGTTTGCTGGAAATAAAACTGCCAGCATATTATACGTAATTTGTTTTACTGATTTAAAACATAACACATTACGAATACCAGCAATGGGAAATATAATTTATTCCTTACAGATATTTAGTGATGTAATTATTTAGATATTCCTCCATTCTCCAGAGAGGGTAGATACAGAGACAGCTGCAATCAACAGATCATTTTGTTGTTATTGAGGAAAATGTGTAACTACACCAAGTTCTACAGTCGTACAATTATCACCACCATCAAGTGTAAAGAGAAAATATGAAAAGCCAAATCTGTACCCAGAAAAGGAAATCACCAAGTCAAGATTTGGTTTGGCTCTCTGACTTCCATAACAGTGGCAATGGCACTTGATGTGATGATTTGTTTGAAGCTTCTCTTTTCTCTTGTTATTAGCACAGTCATTTAAGTATTCTTCTTTGCATGTTTTATTAGTGATTTCTGTAACTCTGTGGGGGAAAGAAATAAGAGAGCTGTGATCACTCTTAGGGAAACCAAATGGTAAGGACTAGCACTCCCTCTCGATGGAGTGTGGGGCACCGGCAAGTGCACCCAGCAGGAAAAACATCTTCCCTGTAAATGCCACTTCTCCACTTCGCAAGAAGCAATGGAAGCAGAACAGAAGGAGACGCAAGTTGCATTATACGTTATTGCCACCCTTGGTCCTTTGCATCCTGCCTCTCCCCAAAACCCCAAAGAATGGAGCGTAAGGCTTTCAGTGATAACAGTCAGTAGTTTATATCGCTGGATCCTCATTGTTTTGGTTTGTTCCTGCCATTACACTTATGCTGATAATGGGAAGCTGATGACAAAATTTTTGGCACAAGCACCCTATAAATAAAGAACATTGTAAATACATTCTTTTTAATATGTTGCATGGCCCTGGAGAGACACCATGCCACAGTGTCAGAAGTAACTTCATAGTGTGTGTGGGCTTACAAAATAAATGCCCCCAAAAAGTTTTTCCTCCCTTCAGGCAGCTACTCTGGCAAGTGAATAAATAATCACATCATTTGGTGTCCCAGACTCTGGAAACTCAGTGTAACTATCATGATGTTTACTGGTCTCCTGGCATCTGGAATAAAACTCTGCAATCCAAGAACAGGCACACTGGTGCCCAAAAGCAATTTTCTTATATGCATGTTTTTTTTCCTTCCATCCTTCAAGTTTATTTTTGCATCTGAAATAAAACTAGATAGAAATTCCTAAACTTTTCATAATTTCCTTTGATGTTTTCATTGTAAGTACTCCCCAGTGTGTAAAGTCTATGCCTTTTGCTGTAAGGCTATCGATTTTCATAAACAGAAGGCTTTCTTGCAACCTCCCCAACACATCATTACTAGGTTACAGTGTAGCAATTTGGCAATCTGCTTCTTTATTTCATTTTAAAGTAGTTAATACCTCTGTCACAACTTCGTAGAACTTTGCTAGAACTTGCCTGGCTCCCCCATTTAAAACAGAAGGAGAGGGAAGGGAGGGAAAGAGAGAAAAAGGAAAAGAAACAAAGTTTCAGTTTGAACAGATGCAAAGCAAAGATCAAAAATTTTCCAGTCGGTGGATGTTGAGGAGAAATATGCCAAATACATTTCACAAGCCAGTTAAGTCTCTACTGGCACCTAATCACTGCCAGATGTTTAGAAGCTACACCAAGAACATCGCAAAACGCTGGCAAAAAATAAACAAGTAAGCCGGGGGAAACACAAGTCTTCTCGGGGCGCCGGCGAGGGAGAAGATGAAAGTTGGATGCCGAGAGCAAACGTGCTGGGGAGAGCCCTCATGACGGGACACACGCACACTCACACGCGGACACCCTCTCCCGGGCCGGCACTGACCGACACAAACCGAGCCGCGGCGGCAGCTCAGCCCCCGGTGCGCGGGGCCGGGGCTCGCCNACAGCCGGCGCGCCCTGCCCGCCACCTGCCTGCACGGTGTCCCGCCAGCGTGCGACTTACCCCGCTGGCACCCTCCCCACTGACCGCCCTGCCTGAAACACCCCCTTGCTGCAGACTGTGCGCACGCTGCCCTGTCCGCACGC
>VXAY01004091.1:1924771-2066686 GCA_013399855.1 Oxyruncus cristatus
TCCCGCCGCGTCCCGCGGGACCGCGGCGTTCCTGGATTGCGGGGCCGTGGGCAGCAGGGGCTGCCCGTGGGGAGCAGCTCGGGACGGGACTCACGGGGCACCCGCCAGTGACTGGGGAGCTTGGGAGGGAGAGTGGTGCTTTCCCTCCCCACGCTCGTGGCAGGCACCCGGGGGTTTCCTCGTGAGTGTGGCCCCTCCACGCTCGCCACTCTCACACCGCGACACGCCGATCGCGGAATCCTGAAGCGGTGGGTGCGTATCTGTGGCTGGGAAGAGGAGGCAGTACGAGCAAAGTTCACCCTGGTGCTGAATGAAGGGCCAGGAGTAGTCCTATTGGATTCAGTGGGACTACATGCAGTACACACACTGGAGAATTTGTGTGTATATATTTGTGGGATTAGGCCAGTCATCTTTTATTTTTCTAGGTCTGAATGTTGCCAGAAATAAGTGATCATTTCCAGGCTTCTGTTTTCATGAAAGGTGCATTTTGATTTTCTGCAAAGCTACCTGTTTTTAGGCTATCGAAGGCAGTGATAAGTGTTTATGATCCAGCTTTGAGTATTAACATAAGTGTTGATGAAGCTGAACTAGTGCAGTGTGCACTGGTTTGTTCTCGGGGTGAACAAAGTTGTGGAAGGCATCAGGGAGTCTTTCCTCATGCAAAGAGGAGAGGCACACAATTCTGCCTTTGCAGTTAGAGATATTGCAGTCTGTTGAGTGTGGGGATGCCCAAAGAAATGATTATACTGCATGGTCTTTTCAGAGGGTCTGTGGCTTCAAAAAGGACCACAGTGTACCGACCCAGAATGTGTTGGAAACCTATCGGGTACAATCTTGCCTCAGCAAGGAACAGAGGATTAAATCCACAAAAATTAGTCATTCTAGAAAAAAAAAAAAAAAAGGAACAGATTTAGGAATCTGAATTACTTTGGTTGGTCTGGTGACTTGAGTTGAGATCTACTTGATGTGTGTGTTTTGTTGATGTGGAGGCAGTACCTTTAGTTAGGGATTGACAAAATTGCTGGAATACCAGCTGCAGTAGCCATTTGTTGCTTTAAAGAAGGGCTCAGATATCAAAGAGCCTCAACTCAGCTTTTAGTTTATGCTCTAGTAGTTGACTGGAATATTGTGAGTAAAACACTTAAATCTGAATACAGTCATCAGGTAATTACAGACGCCCTGTAGTGTTGTGTTGGATTAGGACCACAGCTCTTGCAGTGTTGATAAGGCAGACTCATGCTTGCTCACTGGAGTGATTTATTTTGGATCCCAAGCTAATTTACAATTTTTATTTTGAAGAATCAATATAATTCAGGTTTTGAAACTAAAAGCTATCTAGGCTCTGATCTAAAGCCCATGAGTATGTTTGCAAGAAGAAATCTTTCCATCACTTCTCATGGAACTGGATGAAACCAATAATGAAGTTCAATTTCTCCTTAGGAAAAGCACTTCTGTTTGAAAACATGGTGCAGAAGAAATGGCTAAAAAAAAGAAGAAGAAAGAAGAATACTGCTTTAAGCCTGTGTCATCAGGGGATGTGCAAGGAGCAGGACTGTGCAGGAATTTAGAAAATTCCTCAAAGTAGTAACTTACAACATTTTTCTAATTTTTCATACATAACGTTAGTGAACTGAAGGACAGCAACCAAAATTCCAGAGACTGATGAGTGAATTGGTTCATCTGTGAAAAATATATACCTTACTAATTGAAAGAAAAATAATTAGTATTTTGAATTCATATAGAGTTTATGATTGATTCATTAGGCCTGGGATCTACCACCATTCTTGTGACTTGAAAATATTTATTAATTTGTGGACAGAGTGGGACACTTCATATTTCTAAAGTAAGCTTCTATATTGGCTTTTAATCTTGTAAGCTGTATTTCACATTGGACTTCTCATACATATGTTAGGAATGTATAAGGATACCTATGTAAAAATGCATGTATTTAAATCGCAGATGATCTTCTGCTAATACAAATACAAGTTTCATCCCTAGCTACTATGCAGATACCCCAGCATACTTGATTTCAGGTAACAAGTGCAGCATCCCTCCTGTGCCTGGGTTTCAGACAGATGTTGACCCTGAATAACCAAATCAGGTGCTACTTTCAGACTCCTCCTCTTATTTCTGCTTGGGTGTGAGCTACCCATGAAGTTGGACCTTGCAGTCCTTAAACTTTACTTCCATTTCTTATTACCCAGGGATCAAAATATATTCCTGCTAGCTAGGTAAACTGCTGAATATGCACGTAATTAGAATCACAGAATCATAAAATCAACTGGGTTGGAAAAGACCTCCAAGATCATCAAGTCCAACCCTTGATCCCACACCGCCATGGTTATAGACCATGGCACTAAGTGCCACATCCAGTATCATCTTAAAAACCTCCAGGGATGGTGAATCCACCACCTCCCTGGGCAACCCACTGCAATGTCTGATTACTCTCTCTAAAAAATTTCTTCCTTCTTAGTGTTCAATATAGCATAAAATACAGGTTTGTATTATGCTGGACAACATAACACTGTATTGCCCAGTCCTGGGCCTTCACAAGCTAACTTTTTATACATTGGTTTATATTTTTCAAATTTCATTTAAAGCTGTGGTGAAATTTGCCAAACACAATTACACTGCCTTTCTGGTGAAAACCACTTCTCAGAAAAAGTTTCAAGCATATTTTCATATTATTTTATTTTTGAAAAACTGTATACAGCATCCTAGGGAAATTCTTTTCACATAAATGCTTCATTTTAAGGGCTTTTTTGTTACTCTAGTTCAGGACATAAATTATGAGGCCCATTTTTCCATCCAACAATAATAATATTACAAGAGCTTACTACCACAACAGGCTGACTGTCACAAAGTGATCACATGTTGCAGCCAGATTCAGACTCAGAGATGGTCTAGAGGATCTAAACAAATCATTCTTATTTAGAAATGTTTACATATTCCCTTAATATGGCTTGTTTATATGGAACTATTACAATTTATTCATCAAATGCTGAAATAAGTTGCCCAAGTGAGTGCTTTGTGGTTGCTGTGGCGTAGTGTGACTTTAGGCACTTACCAACCATGTGTGGGTTGTTTATTTTTTTTCTTGCTACAGTCTTCTCTCGAATATCAAGGAAGTTCATTTATAATGGTTCACATTCACTTTTACTCTGCAAAATGTGTTCAATTCAGCAGTAATCCCAAAGAGAAAGAGGCAAATTTAATCTCCCTATATTAAAGAATAAATAGTGCAGACTGTGCTGAAGGGATTTAAACCTAGAGGTAATGTGCTCAGTTCCTGTTTCCTTTGATTCTACTTGACAACGGACCATTGCCCTTGCCTGGCTCCTTCCCAGAGCTTAACCTACAAAATTTGAGCTCTTTGGCAAGTCTTGGAGATGCTGGAAGCCTTGGTCCATGCACATGGAGGTATGTGTGGCATTCTCTTTTGATC
Source organism: Oxyruncus cristatus (assembly GCA_013399855.1). Classification (NCBI taxonomy): domain Eukaryota; kingdom Metazoa; phylum Chordata; class Aves; order Passeriformes; family Cotingidae; genus Oxyruncus; species Oxyruncus cristatus. The sequence goes on from VXAY01004091.1 coordinate 1,928,217, forward strand.
GACAGCCTTCTCATAGCCTGAGCCCACGTGCAATACAAAGGGCAAAAATTAAATTAAAAAAAAATCTGAAAAAGAATTGCGTACATCATTGAGGAGAACTGCATGTGACACAGGAACCATATGTGGAAGATCACTTGTCTGAAGTAAGCGCCATTTGGGTTCAATACAAAATGTGCATTTGAAGAGTAAGAGTTGAGTATTATAACATCTTTTGAGGATAAATCTTCTTCTGTGCAACAATTTCGTATTGTTGTTAATGACCATTTTGGACCTGTGCCCAGACTGAAGACATTATCCTTGTATCTGGCTAATGAGTTTGTAAATGATCCTGAACAAATGGTGAAGTTATTTATTAATAATTTTGTTAAATCTGCAGATGAACCTTTTCTTAATCTGGGTAATTAGCAACGTAATTTGAAAGTATTTAGTTATCTTGACTTGTCTCTGGCAAGTGAGGTTGGTTTTTGGTTTTCCTTTCATATTTTTTGATTAACTGTGAGACTGAGTGAGATTCTGTAAGCAGCAAAACACCTGGGTGTCTTTTCAGTATGCCAGAATTACTCAGAGATACTTGTTCCTAGCTATGGTTTGGATGTTGATCACGGGAAGGCTAATGTGCAAGTTCTCTTGTCTTTCAATTGCTGTGACCTTTTTCTTTTAGAAACTGGATTTCTTGGAAGGAAAACACAAGACAGCTCTAGAATAGGCTGGACAGTCACATTGCATTAAATTTAAAGAAAAGCAAAATGCTGGAATGCAGTCAGAAGTACAGCTATTATAATTACCTCAAGATGATATTTAGGGGCCATTCTTTCATGTTTTTGATATTTTACAAAACACATCATTGTGGGGCTTATTAATATTTTGAATGAAGAGTGATTATTTGCGGTTCAGAAAGTTTGGGAAATTTTATTCTGGCAATTTACAGACCAATTTCCTTGCACAGTATTTTGTCAAAATTGCCTAAAACAATTGTAACTGTTGTGTCTGCTGAATATCCAAACTGGTGAAATATTTGACATTTGTGCTTCAAAATTTCCATAGTGAAAAGTAATTCCATTGCTGCTAGAGTTGCTTAATGTTGCTTAAATGTTGAAGACAGGAGGACCAAGACCAAATAATTAGTGCCAATTTTATTAGGATCTCTGCAGAAGCAGATTTTTATACATTAGTAATAACATTTGTTTGTTCATAGTGTGTGTTTCTTTCAACACACAGAGAAAAATAATTCTGATTTCCTCAGGAATAGATTCTTATTGCCTCAGTTCTAACCAGGTCAGCTCTCCAGCCGGAATATATCAAATACTGACCATTGATTCAAGTTGATAGAAGGCAGCAAAGTTCTCTCCATGTTTTGAGACTCTCCAAATGCCAGTGATGTTCCATTTCTAGTTATCTTCAGTAGGAGTCAGTAAGAAGGAACCTAGAATTGGCCCATGTCAGCCCAGAGGAGCATTATTCTGCTGTTGTTACATGCCACACATCTGGTGTTCAGGGACAGCTAGGTGTGTTCTGCATGCTCCTGTCTGGCTGTGCAACTTCTCCCAGAGGTAAGGTGGTGCACAGAAGTGTCTCCATAAGGCCATCTGGCACTAGAGGGAGTGGAAGCCAGTGTAATCTACTTACAGACACCAACACAGCTTGGTTCAGCTGTGTCCACTCCCCAGATTTGCTGGTTATGTCAATACAGACCCACACAGCAAGTCCAAATGCATCATACAATCATAGAATCATGGAATGGCCTGGGATGGAAGGGACTTTAAGGATCATCTACTTTCAACCCCCCTGCCATGGACAGGGACACCTTCTACCAGGTGAGGTTCCTCAGAGCTCCATCCAACCTAGCCTTAAACGCTTCCAGGGATGGGGCATCCACAATTTCTCTGGGAAACTTGTTCCATTGCCTCACCACTCTCATAGTAAAGAATATTTTCCTAATATCTAATCTAAACTTACTGTCTCTCAGTTTGAATCCATTCCCCCTTGTCCTGTTGTTACATGCTACATTGTAAAAAGTCCCTCTCCATCTTTCTTGTAGGCTCCCTTCAGGTACTGGAATATCATATATGGTCTTCTTGACCTCTTGCCTGGCAGTGCAGATCTCAGAGTGAAACAGAGTCAGTGAATATATCTTGTATATTGCTTGGTCACAGGAGAGGAGCATAGCAAGAAAAGCAAATAAAAACACAGTGAATCCTCCCTACATTAACTTAACATTATTGCAATATATTTTGGCTCCTCAGCCTGTGAGTTCCACCCATCAGGACTCCCTGACGCTTCAACAAGTGGGTGTAAGTAGGTCCAGGGGAATCTTAAATTACAGCTCTTCAGCTCTGAATTTTTACTCAAAAAGTGAGAAAAAACCCCTTTGAAAATCAGGGAACATCATGACTGCAATTGTAAAGTATTTTGCTCTCTATGCAGAACACATCTGTAAATTATGTAAATTAATGTTTATGGTGAATGTTGAACCTTTGAAGTTTTGCTTGTTAGGCCATACTGACAATAAAAGATATCCACACTAATAAGTATTTTTAGTAGTATTTACTGGGATCACATGGGTCTTGCTTTTTACAGGAAGTGGATTTCAAGAGGAACAAATGAACCAAAAGATAGGTAGTGATAAATAGTTCCTCATATATTGCTTCTGAGACCATGTTATCAACAGTTGCTTCTGATGCGGCGTTTCTGTCTTCTTCCAGGCAGATTACAGGCTGTAGATATTCACTGAAAATATTAATCAAGGCTTCGGAGAGATCCCGTGTCTTTTTCATTTTGTCAGACACACACGAATAGTTGTGGTCAAAGAACTGAGGTGGTGAAACTGAGCACTCACAAGCTAGGAAATGCCAGGAGACAGATTTCCCATGGGACCTCAATTTACCTGCATATGTTTAGACACATGTATTCCTACTGATAAAAGGTATCAATACGGATGTTAGTTCACAATAGTGAGTTAATTTTTTCTCCAGTAACTCCATTTATTTGCTACAGAGAAGGGGCTGAACTAATATTTTATCTTCTGTTAGTTGTTCCTCTGAGTCCCATTCACTGCAACGTTCATGCTCTTCTCTGATGATGTCCTTTATGTCTGTCATCAGAGTAACATTTATATGTTTCACAAATGTTAATTAAACTTTGCAAGTGGCAAGAAGTATTATTACCTCCATTTTATAGGACTGAGACACAATAAGATAAAAGTTATCCTCTCCTCTCAAGTAAAACACTTGAAGTGCTATGATTTCCCTGGGTAGCCAGTGTTACAGTCGATGTTTATGCTATACAAGGGCATCTTCCACTTTTCCCTTTGTAAGCCTCACTAAAAGTCCTAGTGACAGCCCCACAAGGCTCAGCTACACATGATGCTGCCTTTGACCTTTCTCTCCCTGCTTTCCATGTGTATGAACCCGCAAAGAGCAACCCCGGCATACTCTGAGTGAAATCCCAGTGTGGATAACTGGGAGATCCAGGCAAGAGATGTGCTGCTGATAGCAGAAACCCTGCAATCCAGCTACAGTCATGCATTATGTTTTACATGCTTGAAGGCTAGATGTCATTGACTTCCATGGCAGGGGGCAGTGCTCAGACCTTCTGCAAATTATACCATAGGTTTCCTATCAGGACTGTTGAGAAAAACATGGGTAGCAATAAACTAGGATGAGCTGGATGTTGGTGAGTTGCTGGGATGGGTTGAGGCAAGCTGGTGGCAGCTCAGCCCCCACCCAGTTGCTTGCTTGCTTTCCCCGAGAGAGATGGGGGAGAGAATTGGAAGGGCAAAAGTTAGAAACACTTGTGAGTCAAGATGAAGGCAGTTTAATAAGTAAATGGGGAAAAAAAAAATCCCAACTGATGCAAAGGCAATCACTCATCACCTCCCACCAGCAGAGTGATGCCCAGCCCATCTTCAAGCAGCAGCTATGACAAAAAAGTCCCTGCTTTACTGATGAGCATGATGTATATGGTGTGGAATATCTCTGAGCAGTTTGGGTCAGCTGTCCCCTCCCAATCTCTTGCCTAATCCCAGCCTACTCACTGATGCAGCAGAACTAGAAACTGAGAAGGCCTTGATGCTGTGCAAGCACTGCTCAGGAACTGCAAAAACATTGGTGTGTTATCAGCATTGTTTTGGTCACAAATATAAAGCACAGGCTATTGTGAAGAAAATTCCCTCCACTCCAACCAGACCCAGCTCCCATCACATAGGCACTGCCTGCCAGAGTAAGACTTGTTCTCTAGCACTGAAGCTACCAGCTTTGAAAATAAGAATTTCTTTTTCTTCTGCCTCTTCTCTGACCTTTATGACAAGTGAGGCAGAACTCTTAAAGGACTTAGTTTTCCTCACTATACAAATCTGTGTTTACCATCTTGCTTCTGTGCTGTGCAGACTTTCACTGGAAAAGAGAAAAGGCTATTCCAGGCACAAAGATCATTTACCCACCAGATTTCAGGATTGTGCTGCAAAGCCTGGGAAATTAGACTTTTTAAAGGAAAACATCTACAAGCTATTAAAATAGACAACAATATATACATTTTCCCCTAGGTTCTTTCTTGGAAATGACTGAAAATTTTCCAAAAAAATTATCAAAAGAAGTCCAAACAAAATCAGCCAGAGGCATCCAGCCAGCAAGAGAAATTAGAGCTAGAATAACTGAACTTTGGCAAAGCTATAAGGTACTTATAATGGAAAGTATTGGGTAACTTAAAGGAAAGGCCAAAACCAGTTGAGGAATGAAGAAAGAATGATCATGGTGGCCAGTGATTTTAATCTTCCATCTGTCATGCAACCCTGTGAAGGGAAGATATAACCCAAAATGTGTTTGGAGATATCTGTGGAGAGGACACAAGGGAACAAGATGATTCTTCTGTTACTCCAGGCTGTTAGGTCTTCTAAAAGCCCTACAAAGCTTATTCCCACAACAGAAAAATCTGTTTTCTCTACTTGAGATACTTGTGAGAAATCACATACATGCATCCATACCTGTCCAAGATCCACATAAAATTACCTGCAAGCCCAGCTGAGCAAGGAGTTACAGCCTTCAGCTGGTGCTTTCTGGCTCAGCATTAGCCACTGAGATGTCCCCAGGCAGAATATAGACCATCCTTTTCTCACTTGGAAGATCACTGCTAAGCACACAGCTGGTTTGCAGAGTCATGTGTAAAGGATATTCCAAGCATTTCAGTTTAAAGTTCAGCAAATGCTGTTACTAGTGCATTTCAATGCAGGTGCTACAATAGAGTATTGGGATTGGAAAAAACCTCCCTCGTGCTGTAGCAACAACACATCTGCTGCAGCTGACAGAGCACAGCGAGGTCGCTGGCTCTGCCTCCCAGAGAGGAAAAAGCACAGTGACCAGAAGCAAAGCTCCGCATTATTTACCAGCTCAGTTGTTACTGCAGGGGCAGTTGGAATGGAGAGGAAAGGGTTCTGTCACACATTTACAAAATAACACTTTGAAGTGCAGAGCTTTCATGGTGTCATTTGTAATGCTCTTTTCTTCATGGAAAGAGACCAGGTATGCTTGTTGACAGAGCAATTTTTGGTCAAAGCCTGTCAAAATCAGCATGAACTGCAGAACAAGTATATCAATACACATGTTTATTCAAACTTTTTCTTATCATCTGGAGATCTCCGGGGATTCCTGGACAATGGAGAACTGCAAGAGCGGGGAGAACTGGGAAGCACAGAGCGGCAGTAGACACCATGTTCAGTCCATGTGGCATATGCAAGACAAGCCAAAACTATTTCCCAGGGGAAGGAAAACAAAATAAGGCACCAGAGGCACCACCTGACCATTGTTCCTGGGGGATGTTTATAGGTTTAAGTATGGAAGGGCTTGGTTCTTCTGTTGCCATTTTTTTTTTTTTTTTTTTTGAGTTTAGGAGTGTTACTGGTTTTGCATTGTATTAGACTTCAGAAAGTGTACTTTAAAATCAGTAACAGGCAGCTGATCTGCTCATAATGTTCTTTTTTTCCCCTTGAGAAAAAAAGCTCCATTTTTTTATTTAATAAATAGACATTGTCAAGGTACTTGCACAGAAAGGAATATCCAAATATATGCAGAAGTATCAGAGAACAAAACCCACTTGGATAGCAAAAACAGAGTGGTTTATGTTGGAGGGAACCTCAGGAGGTCTCTGGTCCAGCCTACTGTTCCAAGTAGGGTCAGCTGTAAGACCAGACAAGGTTGCTCAGTGTTTTGCCCATTTGCTCTTGAAAACCTCCAAGGACGGAGACTGCACAGCCTCCCTGAGCAACATGTGCCCCTGCCTGGATGTACTCAGGCTGAAAAAGTTTCTTCTTATATCTTGTCTGAACCTCCATTGTTTGAACTCATGCTTGTTGTCTCTCAGTCCTCACAATCTGGACTACTGTAAAGAGCCCAGCTCCATCTTCTCCCTCACCTCCCTGTAGGAAGCTGCTATCACCCACCTATCTGCTGGGGCACACTGCTGGCTCATGTTCATCTCACTCTCCTCCTCAGCCGCATGGCCCTCCTGTGGAGATGCTCCCTGTACTCCCAGCCACCGGCCTGTCTCATTGCAGTAGATTGGTCCGTTCTAGGAGCAGAAAATTGTGTTTGGTCTTCAATTTCAAAACATTTCTGTTGGCCCAGTCCTCCATCCTGCGTAGATCCCAGGACTGCTTCCAAGCAAAGTGAATACACTCCCTAGTTTGGTTTCATCTGCAGACTCAATGAAAGCGCACCCCAACACATCTCCTTCAGGTCAGTAATAAAGATATAAGATAGGATAAATCTCACTTGTAACTAGTTTCCAGACAAGGTGGTGGGAATCATTAACCACTATCCTTTGAACCTGATGATCAGAGGGATGCCCTTCATCGATCTAATAGTCCACTCCTCTTGACCATAACAACCCATGTTGAATACTGTGGGAAACTGCATCAAAATTATTCCTAAAATTCAGGTAAGTGACATCCGCTGCACCCTCATCCTCATGTCCAGTCATTTCATCACAAGGCATTGAGGCTGGCCAGACATGATTTGCCCTTTGTTTTCAGTTACCACCTTCTGCTTCCTGTGCCCAGAAGCCAACAAGACTTGCTCAAGGATTTTCTCGGAGACCAAAATGGGACTTCCTGGCCTGCAGTTTCCCAGACTGTCCTCGCCCCTTTTGTAGGTGGGTGCAACAGTTGTCTTTCTTCAGTCACTGGCAACCTCTCCCAACCTTCATGACCTTCCAGAGATGATAAAGATGAATTGTAAAGATGTATTGCAATGACATAAATCTTTGGGACCCTTGGACAAACCCTATGTGGTTCCATGGACTTGTATACATCAAGGCTTCCCAAGGAACTACTGACTCAATTCTTTGTCTCTTCTTTTAGTTTCCCTCTCCCTGACAATTGCTGCTGGGCATAAAGGTCTGAGAGACCTTGTCGGTGAAGACTGAGGCAAAGAAGTCATTGCTCAGCCTTGCATCTGCTGACACTGCTACATTCAGCAGTGAGTCCAGCTTGGAGAGTATGAGGTTCTCCTGACAACGGTCTTCTCTTCCTTGACCTTTCCAGACAAGTACTAAAAAGGATCTGCTGGAGAGATGCCCAGGTTAGTGTACATCAGGTGTGGGGTGTTTGTGGCAATACGATTGGCTTGGTGTACTAAAGGCAGGACATTGGCCATGGAGCCGTACACTTTCTGTTCACCCCTGCAAACCTCTATCAACCCAGCCAAAGAGCTTAACTTTATATTATTGTCTTTTATTTTACATATTGATGGTGTTTGTGTTTGCAATTAAAAAAAGCTGGAAATTGTAAGCCATTTTCATGCCCTGTTGGCCCATATTCTGTTGCTTTCACAGAACTAAAACACAGAATGCAAAATTTTGCTGGTGGTTGATGTGGCCCCTTGGTCTCACAGGAAAAGGGAGGGAGAAGTTTTGAGTCATTCGGCTATAACCACAGGGAAATATAGTCCCGTCCACACTCGTTTCCAGAGAGGAATTTGAGGTTTGGATGATACAGAGGAGGAATTACTGTGGGGAAAGGACTTCCCAGGCTCTGCTGGTAGAAGGACCTTCCAAAGTGCAGATGATTTTTATAGTCTCTGTAATTCTTCTAACTCTGTGTTTCTCATTTTGTGAGTGTGAGCTGTCTCCATTTCCCTGCCCTTTCCCGTTGGGCCCATTTGTCTTTGTGTAACCCTGATTCAGCAGCAGCTCGGTGCCTCACGGGATGAGTGTGAGAACTGGCTGCATTTGCTGGCTACAGGCACAAACATTACCTTGCCTGAGAGGGACTGAGCTGCTGCCAGCAAATAGAGTCAGCTAGCAGAGCATTGTCCGTAACTGTAGCCACCTCTCATTTCCCTCTCCTGCAGAGAATGAGCTCCTTGTGATTAAGAGTGTTTTCTGGTAACTCTTTATGATGCCTTGGACCTTTTTGCAGGCTTGGGGTAAAGAAAAGGGACATGGAAGTGCAGCCTCCAATTTCAGAAAAAGTGTTCCACATAGAATCGTAAAATCATAGAATGGCTTGGGTGGAAAGGACAGGACCTTAAAGATCATCTTGTTCAAACGCCCCTGACACAGGCAGGGACACCTTTAAATGGACCAGGTTGCTCAACTTGGTCTTAAATATTTCCAGGGATGGTACATCCACAGCTTCTGTGGGCAATCTCTTGAAGTGCCTCACCACCCTCACAGTAAAGAATTTTTTCCTATCATCTAAACTAAACCTGCCCTTTGTCAGTTTAAAGCCATTCCCTTTGTCCAAATATTACATGCCCATGTAAGAAGTCTCTCTCCAGCTCTCCTGTATCCCCCCTTTAGACACAGAAAGGCTACTATAAGGCCTTCCTGGAGCCTTCTCTTCTCCAGGCTGAACAACCCCAACACTCTCAGCCCCTGTCCTCACAGGAGTGATGCTTCAGCCCTCTGCTCATCTTTGTCACCCTTTACTAGTGCCTGTGATGAATTACTGGAGCTAAGCTAAATCACAAACATGAGTTTTACGTAAGTTATTTGGGAGAATATGTAGTCTAAACCCCTCATTATGTCTTCTCAGAATGTATTCCAGTCACAATTCAACTTTAAATCCATGAAATATGAAAATCCTCTGCACTGGTGGCAGGTACAATACATAGTCCTGTGTTACTTGGCATGGCCATGATCCAACTTCTTTCATCTAGTTAGAAACAGACTACTCCCTTGAGCCCTCCATTTTCTGCACTTTGGATCTTTTTTGCTGATTTTGGTAGTTGCCCCAGAAAAACAATCACTGGAGGAGGTGATAATGCAGGAGATTAATTCGTCCACTGACATAGCTATGTGGGCATCTGATCACCAGACAAGAAATCTTGAAATGGTTTTCTTATATGGGGGGGTCAAAATGTGAAGAATGCAGCATTGGGATATGATCTGCTCAACTAACCAAATAGGCTGAAGCATTTTATGGCACTGAAAGCCTTTTTCAGGGTGGTGGCAGTTCCCGTAATGGGTTGCTCTTACCAAAAGGTGACTTTAATCTGAATAGTCTTGTGGAAACAAGACTGCAACTAATATCTGCAAGGAATGAATGGGAAACCTCAAAGTTCATAACCTGTATGTGTCCAGGTGCACCCTATACAGTGAATTGTTTTTTGATGTTTAAACCCAGGGAATTGGTGGAGTCACCATCTCTGGAGGTATTCAAAAGGTATCTAGATGTGGCACCTGGGGACATGGTTTAGTGCCAGAGTTGGCAGTGCTGGCCTCAATGACCTTAGACGACTTTTCTAACCTAAATTATTCTTAAAAAAAAATTTCTAAATTATAGATTAAAGTCCCTGTTGCTATTTCTATGGCAACTTTATGTTAGTCATGCAAAACACTGTTACAAATGATATATTCAGGTGTATTCACTTAGTTGTAGACCCTGGCACTACCAAATTCACTGAATTACTTCAGAGCTGCTCTCTCCTCTTCTTGCTGCTGACAGCCTGTAATTTTTTCTGATAACTGTGTGTTTTCTGATAACTGAGCATCTTTAACTGTCCTATAAACTGTCAGCAACCAATGTCTGATCTCATCCCACGCAAGCCTGGACAGATGTTCAGACATCGTGGGGTTGGGGAGCTTGAGGATCCCAGGTGAAGAGCCTCGTTCATGGTCCGATGCTCTAAGCCTTCTGCAGGAATTAATTGGTCACAGAGACAATACTTTTGCTAATGTTTTACTTGGCAGGAGTGAACTGAAATGGTTTGTATATAATTGCACAGCTTTACTTTGACTTGTGCTTCCTGATTATGCTGATGGGCAGCATTTTTGGCTATTAAGAAATCTGTATATAGTCTTACACTGTACATGGTGATGATATATGAATTGATATTGGAACAATGACTGAATTCCTTCATGGTTTATTAATACCACTCTGAATTTAAACAGTTTTGATTAAATGTTCACTAGGGCTCATGCTGTTTTATAACATGTGGTGCTTTTTGAAAAGAGGAATTTTCTTCTAACTTGTTTGTGTGAGTATCAGTCCTGATCAAAACAGGGAATTTACGTGTCCAGGAAATTTCACTGTTGAAAATTTGGTTTTATTCGAATTAAAAGATAGATGATGTTTGGATCAATTTTTCCTACACTCCACTGTGCAGAATGTTTTAAAAAATATGATCTATTTAGAAAATTGTAAATTTTGAGTTGGAGTTTGAAATTTTTAAGATTTTTAAGTGTTTGCTGTATTTAATATTTTATACATTTATACGTTTATATTGATATTTCTTTATGCCATTTTTAGTGCTTTGAAATCAGTTTATTACTTCAGTGGGCCTAGATTTTATGATATTGTTTTAAATAATCATGAAGTTTGGCTTCTGTTTATTACACATTAAAGTGTTTTGTCTTCTTGATGTAGCTGTCCCCGGTTTCTGTTGTGTTAAAACAATGTATCAGACTGTTCAGTTCCAATACAAACAGGAAATACTTGGATGGGAGTGATATACCAGATCTTTGCAAAAAAACAGGAGACACTGTGATCAAGGAAAGAGGTTTGATTCAGTGATAGAAAGCAGTGCACAGTAATGACTGTAAAAGATAGTAACACCCAATAAGGGAATAAAATATTTCAGCTATGATGTTAGTTTTTGTTATGTTGTGTTATGTTGTCATCTGCTAACTGCAGTAGTGTATAACATGCCATGAGTTATACAAATTACCTTAAAATTAATACAAGACAAACAGGAACATAATTTCAGAATGCCAAAATCAAGTTTCATAGTGTATGCTCAGTTTTGTTTTCTTGAAATAGTCAACATTTGTGCTGAAAGCCTTTGGGGTTGGAGTTGATTTGTATCAACATACTTTAAAATGTTTAAATTTTGATGAAATTTTCACTATTGCATTGTGAAATACTTTGATGAAAAAGTCAGCCTGTACTTCAGGTGCTGTTCTAAGACAGCAGTTTATTAAAATGTGTGCATGAAGGACAGGTGCAGATATGGATGTAGATATTCCTGCTTGTTTCCTGAGAAGTGGACTGAGCTGCCATTAAAATCAATGGGAAAGATGCCATTTACTTTTCATCTCTTACAGGAGCAGGTATTGTTTTCTATTTTAAAAGCTATTAAATATCTGCTTAAAACTTGAACTGCTCTTTGAATATGCTCTTCTTAGAGCAGTTTTACTGCTTTTGCTCTTTCTGATGGTGCTAGTTCTAAAGAGCCTGGTAAGGTGGCATCTTTACAGACATCCTTTGCTTTAAGCTTACACATTCAACAGCTTGGAAGACCAGAAGCTGTCACTGAAATCTTGGCCTTTCTGAAGTCAGTGGGATGCCTGCCACTGGTTTCAGCAGAGTCAGGATTTCGCTATGTGTTGAGAGGATTACCTTTTTTTTTTCTGTGTTTCATTGGCAGAAAGGAAAGCCATGCAAATCCAATACAGTTAAACAAACATATGATAGGTTTGGATGTCTCTTTATATGCTATTAGAGGCAAATTGGAGGCTGGAACCTGCCTGAGCTCGTTGCAAACAAGTGGCAGAGTGATCACTGCTTCGCAACACTTTGCTACGTTTTTTGAAAGCCACAATTTCCCAAACATCTGTAAAAAATAACGTTATGACACTATCAGTGATCTAGCAAAGATCAAGGAAAAGCTTTATAGAAGGGAAGGTGACTTCTTTATTTGTAAAATGGAGTAAATTTCACCCCTTTACTCTTGTGCCCATATGCTGATACTGATGAGCCGTAGGAGGAATATATACCTGAATCAACGCCTTCAGGCATCCAGATATGAGTACCCAGGTAATCTGACTGGGACTCTTGGCAGGCAGGACGAGGGATGCCACCTGTAAAGTCCTCCCCCCATGTCTTGGTTCCTTCTTAGATTGGTGCAAATTACCTGGGTTTGTACGTGCCTCTTTCATGCCATCTGGAAATTGAGAGTCATTAGTTACTCAGCCTGGCCCACCCCTGTGTCTCCCAGTCTGGGTGTCCTGGGAAGCTGCACACAGACCAGCTGGGTTCTTTAAGGCCTGCCTTAAAGTCCAGGTCCTGGCAGCAGATGTTGTGCTTGTGTACCTTCCCCTGCTTCTTCTGTGGGTGGTTGTCCACCCTGACCTTTCCACTCTTGTTCTATTCGTACCTGTCCTAATGTTTCTACTGCAGTTCTGTATATGTTGATGCAAAATCCAACAGACTTTCTTCATTTGCAACTTTTTGCAAGGTCTATACAAATTTGAACTATTTGTAAATAAATACAGTCCCCCTTTCACTTAGTTTACTTTGAAAGTTGCTATGTTCTGACGCTAAGAATAACTTTCACTCTCAGAAAAAAGATCCATCTTAAAATGGGTCCTTTGTCAAGACTGCAAAACTTCACTGAATAATTCCTATATTTATATATATTTTTTGTATTACATCGTATTGGGAGGCCTCAACAAGACATATTTTTATGAGTTTATGCCAAAAAGAGTAATCTCTTTCAGTTTAACTGCTTGGCTCTGTGATTAAGAGACACCCATTTGATGAGGCCTCTGGTGCTAAGCCCTCTAAGATGAGTAAAAGACATTGCTTTCTGTCAAACTGCCAAGATCGCACACTTTAAAAAAAGATATAGTAAGGAAGTATCTTAAATCTATTTTCTAATGGTTAGTGTAGCTTTTGCCTTCTATAGACTGTTGCATGGGAAGAACTGTGTGAGGCTGACCAAATTAAAACCAAAGCAGATAGCATTCTGTTGCAGGAATGAAGGCTTTAAAGTGAAATAAAGGAACAACCTTCCACCCACAAAAACCAGTCCAAATGCAAGATTTTGATTTATTTGGTTCTACACATATTTTTGTCATTAAGCTTTGTGGCGTATTCTAAACTTTTGCTGCACTGTTATGCATGTTAAGCCGCCGATTCCCACATGGTGAGCTAATGGCAAAGAAAACACTTGTGTCACCACAGTCAGGGAAAAGACTTCTGTCTTCAGCAGAGGCACAGAAGATTTTAATGCTCTCTCAGGCACATTCGCCTACATGAAGATGACACCATACAGTGTCATTTCTGGACTCTTCTGGCTTCATTTAGGATACCTACATGAGCTCCTTTCAGTCACAAGAGCAGAAAGGAATACAGAATGCAATGAAACCACATTAAAGAAAAAAAAAAGGGGAAAGCCAGCTAAGATCTTTAATTTTAGATAGCTGGGCAGAGTAAGCTGCGTAGATTTGGAATAAATGAGTCAAAACCACAGATGGTCATGAAAAAGAAGAAGAAAAGTTGTTGATAGTATCAGCAGAGTTGCATTAGCTGAGCACGTGTGTGTGTGCATGCAAACATCGGGACCCCCAGTACAAGAGCCTTTACCCTGGTACAGAGTTCATTGACATACGCTGGAGCTCCGCCGCTGCTGGTGCCTGCCCCTGGCTCCACTCTTTGATGGCAAGAGGCTCCTTGGATTTCTTCTTTTTATAAACAGGGACAACAAATTGCTGTTGCAAACTGTTCTCATGCTTTGAGTGGCTTAAATGATAATTTTTGGGTGCTGTATTATCAATTAGGAGTTTAATATATAAACAATTAACTAATTTATTTATTTTACTTTAAGCTTGACAATCCTACAGATTTGCTTACTTAGCTGTGTGCATCCTGGGTCTGAAAAGGTGCTGAGATCTGCCCCATAGAAGCTCTTTTGTATTTCCTTCTGCCTGGCTCCTTCACTTTCCTTCAGAGGTGGGAGAGAAGGGATGAAGGGAGCTGCAGCAGAACAAGTCCTTGGCCATTGCCTGTCTCTTCTGTGCTCAGATGAGGGGCAGTTCACTGTATAACATCAGACAGGTACCAACTCCTGAAGGAGAATTCAAGAGGGATGCGATTCCCTCCTAACCATAATATATTTGCAGGTACAGAGATGCCCACCTTGACTTCCAAGCAGAGCTATTTCATCAAAGCTCTCCTACCTTCTCGCTGTGGAAGGGCCAGAGTCACTCTGTTGGCCTGTGTCTTTACAGAAAGAAGCATTAAAATAAACACTAGTCTGCACAAACTCTGTGTCTATTTTGATGTTCCGTGAAGTCCTTTTACCATGTGAGCACACAGCTCCATTTATTGGTGAAAGTTGTGCCTTCACTAAAAGTGTTGGTCAGTGTTATCAGTCCTTCTTACCAAAGTACCACCTAATGAGCTGGGGCAGGAAAAAAGGGGTCCAAGGATTGCCTTGCCAAGACAGTTTTCACTAAGGCTAGGCTCCAAAACCAGATTGATTAGTTTTATTTTCTCCCATTTTGCCGGCTTGCTTGTTTGCATCTGTGAGAATATGCGTGCATGCTTGTGTGGTTTTTTGGGGCTTTTTTGGTTTTTTTTCGCAATTGTTTCACAGTCTCTCTCCTGATGTCTTGGAGACCACACACCAAGGAACACTGGGTGTAGACTAATTGTAAGACTTTCCTAGTAGCATGAATTTCAACTTGAAATCCTTTCTGCTCTTTTTCTTCCCACAAGCCATATCAAAATGCCAACAGGCAGAGATACATTTTTCATATGAGAGCATATTCATCTTGCATCATCCAGTGCACTCACATGCTGGATGTGTAAACCTATTAGAGTATGGGACAAGCCAACAAGTTACTTTGAAGTAAATTAAGGGCTGCAACCTGGTCATAACTGCAGTTCCCTTCCATTTTTGCTCCATGTGGAGTAGTTTACCTGCAGTCACAGCTGGGTAACCTGCCTTCAGCCGGCTGCAAGGTAGCAGCTCACACCAAGGTACTGCACAGTAATGTCATGGCTTTGAGAATTTTTTTCTGATTTTTAAGGCTCACCACAGCGGAGGCAAGATAGTTGAAACACAGGCAAATAAGTAACGAAATGCCAGGTGAAAAAAAAAAGTAAGAAATATGCACTTCATTTTAAATATGTATATCTATGCTATGCTCCTTCGAAGAAAAGTAAATGAACACACCACAGAAATAATGCTTCATATTTCTTTTAGATGTGGGATATTTCTTAACATTGTTAGACGGACACAAAGCCAGATGGCTTCATTTTGAATTGTTATATGGTGTTATTTTTCCACTGTGCCTAACAAAAAATGTCTTAGGAAGCAAAAGCAAAAAAATCCTTCCTTATATTACGTAACTGTTAATTCAACCTCAAAAAAAGAAAAGAAAAAAAAAGAAGCCTTTTGGGATCCCATCGAAATATTATTGGATTATTGCTGAACATTTATTGCTCAAGACAAACATTGGATTAAATGACAACTATTATAATGGCACCTTTGTGGCCATTACATGCATTCATGGGAAAGTGGTTAATATTCCCTGCAAAGCAGCTGAACTTTTCAGAGAGGCAAAAAATTGTACAGTTTTTTTTCAGAGGCTGTTCATGTTTTCAGAAAATTCACACTGCTGGATGTGACCGGGAGTTCTGGACGACTGTGAACATCTCCTGCTACCAGTGCTTTCCCAGTGGTCCCCAGTGCCCAGAGCACAGCTCAGACAGAGTCCATCAGGAACAGCAAAGTAGGGTGGGAGATGATGAAAATGAAGCAGAGAGGAGCTGTGCATCATGTAGTGTGATGGTGACAGGGCCAGGAATAAACCTAGACCTCCTGACTCCCTACCTTGTGATCTCCCCACTGGATGTCTTCCTGTTTTCCTTTGAAAATGTTGACAGCTTACTGGAGAGGAAAATCTACAAACATTACACATTCCACTGTCAAAAAAGGGGCTTTGTTATTTGATATAGGAACTCTTTTAATTATTGAGGTAACTTCACAGCATGAGGTCACAAAGGGCAAATTTGTTAGCAGCGTTTATGAGTGATCTCTCCATGGGCAGCACACTAGTCCAGAAGAACTGGCTTGACATGATGGAGTTTTTTATGCAGTTCCATTCAAGAATATTTTAAGAACAAGCATCATAACTTCTTTGACTGGAAATAGTGAAATTGGTGCTGATCCAGTGAGACAGCTGACCTGATTTTTCATGCACCGCTTGAATCAACACCAAAAACTGTTCCAGCTCCAGTTTCTTTGGATTTTAGTTTCAGATAAAACCAGATGTACACAAATCCAAAGAGACAGTTTTTCCCTGTAGGAGCCAAGAATTTAAACAAAACTTCACACACCTCCACCACACTGACTGTACTTCAATAGTTTGAGTTTTCAGAAAAATATAAACTGGTTATTAGCAGGACCTTTTAGACATCTGGATAACTGATTTAAATGCTTTCATTAGTCACAGAACATTTTTGTTGTTTCTTATGAATATTTCTATTAAAATTGTTCACAATAAGCCAGCTTTGTCTCTTCTTTATAATGGGAATATTAAAGGGGTTAGAACTAAAATATGTCACAGGCTAAAGCTCTCCCCTCCGTGTACAGTAAACACACAGTAAAAAGAAAAAAGTATTCCACCTAGTAAAAATAAACCATGAAAACTTAATTGTTCTTGGTCTGAAGTCAGAGGTGAAGTTCTGTCACCTTTTTGCTTTCTTGTGCTTAATGGTACAAGGCATGTTGGATTCAGCACTGGGACTAAGATGGAAAGAATCTGGAAAACGTTCTTCTTAAAAAGTCTCAAACATCAGCCTACCTCTAACAAGCCAAGACACACATCTTTGGGAATTTTGCATCACGCTCAGAATTTGGTCTGTGCCTGACTAAGGCATGCTGGTTTAACAGAGCATCTTGCTGGGGTAACTCTGGAGTCACTGGAACTTGTATGATCTCTGCACCTCCTTTCAAGCAGGTCATACAGTGACTGTGATACAACAGTGGCTGTGTTAGAAAAAGGATGTATTCCTTTCATGGCTGTGTTAACCAACAGCTACGGTAAGCAGTGCCAAGGCAAACGAAAACAGCAACTACAATGATGACATCACAGACATCAGCTCTTTAAGAATTTTTCACAAAGGGAGGTATAGATCAGTATCTTCATGCTGATGATGGAACAAAACCCAACACACAAAGTAGCTTGTTATGTTGATTTGAAAAGTGAGAGATGGACATTTGGTCCGGCACCCTTCACCTTATTGGCCACGATATTCAATATGCACGTGTGGATATGTAATCCCTGGAGCTGAGCCTGCACTTCAGATACCCCACATCATCTGCCTTGTTCTGATTATTCGTAGCTTCCCTGCAAGGCTCAGAGGTTTGAAGGCTTGGGGCTTCCAGGCACTATGGGCCATGCAGACTGCTGTGCCTCTGTTGCTACTGTGGTGTCCTCATCCAAAATCTTGATGAGCTCTTCAGAGCTTGCTAGTGTGCCAGGTTGCTAGGTCCTGGCTTGTATTGCCAGAGAAAACCCTTCTCTAAGGCACTGTCTTAGGCGTCACCACTACTCTGGCATTATATTCAAATCAGTGGGGTGATTGGAGCTTGAGTCCCTGTATTATCCCAGCCTGCCCTGCAAGGGTCTCAGAAAAGCAGTGGTGGGCCACACTCAGGCTGCCCACTCCAGGCTTTTAGACTAGGTTTCATGCCTTCTTGTTTCCTTGAGTATAGAGGATACTAGGATTTGGCAGCCTCAGGTTGTAGGTGGTCCAAAGAACTCATGAAGCTCTTGAACTTTGACATCACAGTGGCACTGGTGTCCTTCTTAAGCACTATAATAGCAGCTCTGAATGTGGCCCATATGTTCTTTCCTAGCAATATGATCTGCAAGGACAGACTTTTATAATCAACCTTATACATTCTCAAAGAAGCTATCGGGGCTGCACGTGAGCTGAAGAGTGTCAGCTTTAAAGACCTAACCCTTGTAAA
This sequence comes from Oxyruncus cristatus, assembly GCA_013399855.1. Lineage (NCBI taxonomy): Eukaryota > Metazoa > Chordata > Aves > Passeriformes > Cotingidae > Oxyruncus > Oxyruncus cristatus. The sequence goes on from VXAY01004091.1 coordinate 1,946,414, forward strand.
CCTTCATAGTCCTTGCAGATGTTTGTGTGAACATAATACTGCACCTTCAGAAGGAGGGATTTTTTCTGTTTTTACTGATCTGAACATGTGAAATACTTTGGATCTTCCATATCGTATAGCAGGGTCAAGCATTTTAATTTATAGAGGGTCACAGTTGCTACTCCCCTTAAACACCAGTGGAATTTTTCAATATCCTTGAAGTAAATCCCTTTTGCAAAACAGTAAATGCTAGTATGACAGTATGTCAAACATAGATTTGTTCCGAGATTATTTACTTACAATTAGACAACTGTGCTGGCTCTCAGAGAGACTAGTCAGCAAAATCAACATTATTTGAAAGAGCAGCAGGATGGCCAGTGTTTTAGAATCCAAGGAATGTGGTTTTCATAAATTCCACAGCCTGGTGAGATGCCACAGAACTAGCTAATTTGTTCTTTAAAGTTTTTGTGGGGGCCTATTTTACACATATTTACATTTTAAAGGGTTTCCATTTTGTGAGGAAAAAGCTTTCAATTTTAAAGCTAGCGAGATGGACATTTTCCCATGAAGAACAAAATATTTTCCATCCTTTTTTTTTTTCTCCTTTGACATATATGTATGTACCCACATACACAGCTCTTGGGCTGGGCAGGACAGGGAATCAGCCACCAGCAGCTGCAAGGAATGAAATTACTGAATAAGAAAGTACAGTCTGTTTGCAGTTCCAACCTGCTTCATAACACCATTATCATTTTTGCATGTTGCAGTTCAGATACTACTTTGAAACTGCTGTTTCTTAATAAGCATTCCCTATAAATCCTTGCTGTGTCATTTTCTCATTCCTGAGCTGAAAACAAAAGGTAGAGCCTATACTTACGTGCAGTGAGGCAGTTTTTAGGCTGACATTCTTCATGGTGTATGTTTTCAATAAAATCTTAATTATCTTCTTCCCTAAACTGGCATGTTTCTCTTTGTGTACACAGTGTAGTTCAGCACATATTTTTAAAGCAAGGCAGGGACAGCAGAGAAACTGCAAAGCCCACTTGGGAGTTCAAAAATGGGTGTTTGAACATCTTTTACGCACACACTGAGGGGCTGGATTTTGGTTTAGCGCAACCCAACAGAACGAGTGCAAAGCAGACGTGGAGGGTTCTTTTCCAGTGCCAGAGAAAGCAGCAGGCGGCAAAGTGGAGAGCTACTGGGGCAGAGAATCTGCATGGAAAAATGACTTGACCTGGGTGCCCCCCTTCGCTGGGTCACAGCTCAGAATACACAGGCTCACTGCTGCTTCTGCCACAGCCTCCATGCTGGCAGTTTTGGCAGGGGCAACCCTCCCTGGGATACCCAGCGAGACCCCTGTCCCTGCCCACCTCTGGCTGCACAGGGGCACCCACTCTGCTTGCTCTCCCCTTGCTCCCCACAGCAGCCCTGCTCCTCCTGCCTCCTCTTTGGGACCATCGCTGGCCTCACTTTTTTGTGGCCACCTTGCAAAGCCCTCAGGACTCTGCTCATCTAATCATACCACCATTCTTTAATTTTCTCTACAGAATAAGGAGTCTGAGAGGCTCCAAATATCAGCAATATTCTGGGCATTGCCAATACTTTTCAGCTTAATTAAAAATAGTCCTTGAAATCCCTGAAGTCTGTTTACAGTATTGCAATGAGTTTAACCTGGTCTTTTCAAAATTTGCCTGACTTAAAATCTGACTTCAAGATCTCTTTGGTATTTCTGGTTTTCTGCACCCATCACAATTAGTGAGGTCTCAGCTCCAAATGGAGGAGATCAAATAAATGAAGTGTCAGCCAGCCATGCTTCACATCAGGTGTGTCAGGTAAGGAAGCACAAAAGGCAGGGGAAATCAGAATTTTTTCATACATGTTACAAGGTGCTTTTCAAGCTGATCCTGAAGGGAAAAAGTGTAAGTAGAAAAGACAGCTGTTTTCTTACAGATTTACACATTTGTATTTACTTGATGAGCTAGGTAGGGTCTTGCTAAAACATTAAAGACATTTTTTTGCACTCAGTGTTCGCATAATAATATAGAAACACATGCCAGGAATAGTCTCAAGGGAGGAAAAAGAAACAGTGAACTAGGAAACCAGGCTCCTGTTAGGGCAGATAATTAGAATATCTGAAGAGTGACAAAATTCCAGTGCCAAAACAGCTTCAATTCCCATCATGAAGGAGGTTCCAGGGAGATGGAATATAACGAAGACCTAAAAAAATTTCTGCTAGTTTCTGTTAAAATTTTTGCAAAGAGCCAGGCACTGTGAACTTTGCTTCACAACCATACTCCCTACTTTCTAGTCTTCCCCACTTATTTAGTTTGTGCCTCCACTCCTTTATTGTCTTTGCTCCAGAATTTACAAGTAGCCATTGTCTACAGCCAGGAGCACATGAAGTTTTAGGTGCAGCAGAACTAAACCACGCACAAGAACCAGCACCAGAGCTGGCTCTAGCTGGGGGGAGGGGTGTGTTTGTCAACCCTGCAGCCTGCAATCCACTCATTCAAGTCGCCTATATTTTGCACATGGACATCTCATGGTAAAATAACCATCAGGAATTATTTTCCCTTCAGGACAGCAGAAGCCCGCTAATGCAGATCTCTTCTTTACACTTGGTTGTGTAAGGGAAGGAGGAGGGAGGAGGCATCTGGCAGCAAGGAGCAGAAAAGCAGGGAAGAACAGGGTACGTGTTTTGCTCTGCTCCATCAAGTAGCCCTGCCCTGGTCCATTTGTTGTGCAATTTGAAATTGCCTGTCAGCAACATTATTTATGGCAATGCACAGGCTGAGTCTCAGAATCAGGAAGCCAAATCCCGCTTCCCTGGTGTCATTCTCCACGCAGGCTACTAGATTTTTAGCTTTATTTCTTAAGAAAATTATTACTACATGACTTTTGCAACCTGTTTTTACAAGAATCTGTGTCTCTTCTTTTCTAAAGAACTTTGCAATGCAATTCACCCATTTCAATCAGGTTTAGTGGAAAGGCACGGGGCTCGAAATTGTTGTTCCCAAACGTTTGATTGAGCCATTTGTCCACACAGAAAAACAAGAGCCAGAGTAGCATCTGTTCCTCAAGGGAATGCAGACAGAGCTCAGCCTTTGGTAGGTCTGGAAGTGGCCATCTGACCCATTCCCACGTCCACATTAGCTGGCTGGTTGGCAGGCAGCACATGCCAGCCAGACACAGCTTGTGCTGCCCAGAAGATTTAGGGGCACTGAAGCACAGTGGAGAGGGGCATCCATACTGTAATGGTGGGAAGCATGGGCAATGTGAGAGGAACCGAAGACGTGGGGCAGAATGGCATGTTCACGAAGACACAAAGAAGAATTGGGATGATTCACCAAGAGGCATAGAGGTTATGGGGAGCAAATCTCCAGAGAGACACTTCCAGCCCTTAGAGAGCACATTAGCCATTTCAGGTCTCCTGGGCTCAGCATGACCTTGCTCACATCCAGCTGAAGTATGAGGCAAGTGGCAATACCTGGAGGGCAGAACTGAGCCGGCTTCATGACATTTTTTGTGTTTCAAGCACCAGAAATAAACCAGATGATGCATAAATTCACAGATCACAGTTTAAGAAGATTTAGGAAACAGGACTTTTGACTTCATAAAACAAAGGACACAAAATAGAAAGGTTCCAGGGATGTGTTAACAGCAGTGATGATTGCATTCCGAATAATAAACCAAGGGGCTCTGATTTAATCTATGGAATGACCAGACACAAAAGGAATTCAAGTGGTATTTTCTGCCTGCCGAGCAGTGGACAGAGTATGCAGGAAAAACAGCAAAGGAAGAAAAAGGTGTGGTACACAAGCAGGGGATAAAAAGTATTGTGGAATTTACCTAGAGACTCAGAGAGGGGTACACTTAATTAGAAAGGACTCCTAGCTTAGTTCTGTTCCAAAATGTCTCTCATTTGCTATTAGCAACTCAGCAGGCATGATATGATACAATTACTCATTAGGTAAAGGAATTTCAAACCTTTGCCCTAAGAGGAGGCTAAGCTTGTCACTCAAACTCAATCCTGCAACTTTTGATGAGCCTCAGCAATAATTAAACAAGGATCACAGAGCTGGGCTTTATTTTTGTTTTGTTGTGAGTGCTCAAGGTTTGAAATGGAGAGTTTGCTCCTGGTCGTATGTGGTGTGTTACAGTGCAGCTGTCCTGCACACACCATCCTCCTGCCTGCTCCATTGGGCTGAGACAGGCTAGTCTTATCTGCCTAAACTTATTTCCCTTTGTATTGAAATGCTTCGAGTATGGCCTCTCCTTTTCTAACAAAATCTTTAGCTGAGAGTGCAATAACCATATTTTATATTCTGGGCAGAGGGGAAGATAAGGACAACGACTTTACATAGCTTTTTGGCCATGTATGCACAAAAGATTAATCTTTTTTATCATCATACTGGTGTTGCTGTAGCTTTTGTGGTTGAAGGGTACTATGTTTTTATTAGACTGAAGGACTTAATTGGAAAAATGGGCAAATATTTTAGATTTGTGTCCTTTTTTTTTCAACTATGGCAGCTAGGCTAATAAAAGATATTTCCTCCTTCTACAAACCTTACCTTTCGATTAAATTTCTGCAAAATAAATACCACACTGATTTACAGCACATTCAACATTATCCCTGTGTGCCACTCTTTTCAATAGCTAATAAATAAAAATATCAAGTTAATGTACATCAAAGGCATTTAGAATAAAATCTTCAAATTAAACAGGAACATATGTAGCTCACATATCTTTATTTGAATAAAGTATATGGAAAAACTAACAAAGCTTACTGTTTCAGCTGATCTGTTTTCCTCAGAAAACTGTGCTGAGTAAGACACTGAAATGTTAAACTTTGTTTCTCTTTCCATTTCTGTTGCTTAAGGAATTTTCTACAATACTGTGGAGTGTGTGTGTTGGGAAAATAACACTACTTCAACATTTTTTTGTAAGTCACTTTGATTCTCTTTTGTTATGCCAGAGATTTACTGTTTCTTTTGACATCATAGCAGCTGTTTTTGCAAGGACTGCTTGGGACTGCAGCAAAGGAATCTTGCTTGCTTCCATCTGCATATACAGAAAAAAAAGCTGACAGACACTAAGTATTTTGACAATTGTTTAGTGGATAACAAGGAACTATCAAAATCTTACAAAATTCTCATGAAGAGACTGGGGGGGAAAAAAAGGAAAAAAAAAAAGAAGCATAAAGTTATCCAGAAAAAACACCACTTAGTTTGTGACCAAACCAAAGAGCAGCATCTTGGGTTTCGTTGGGAGGCCACTGTCTGGGATCAGGTGCTCCTACGGGATGTACTCTGCATGCCAAGTTTTCCCCCCAAGACTTGTCTGTGGGACTGTCTTTGCTTTCCTCACTGGAGATACCACTCAACCCATCCAAGGACTGAACTTACCACGGCTGTGCTTTTCAAGGATCCTTTAGAGTGCAGGAGGACTATTTCCGAAAGCAGATTATTCGTCAGCAGGCAAGCCACCCCTCTGCATACACCTAACTTTTACAGCAGGGCTACTTTTGTGTAACTCTGTGGTTTCAGATGATTTCCACAGAAATTTCCATCAGGAGATTCCCCAGACACTGGACTAATAATGATCGTTGCTCAGTATAATGAAATCCAAGCCTGAGCCTGGAGAACAGCTACTTTCAATCTCTAAATGCTCCCTTTTATACAACGAGTTACAGAGGCATTGAATTAAAGTCCCTTAGACTTCCCTGCAAGGTTGCTCTAGCTAAAGAGACACACTGAAAAAAAATGGAAAAGCAGGTCCTAGTTTTTGGAAAATCAGCTCAAAAGCTGTCAGAAAAAATGCATTACCTCCATGATCTAAATAGACAGAGAGCAAGCATCTTCAAAAAGTATGATGAGGAAAGCACTGAAGCAGGTGGTCTTAAACTTGGAGTTATGGAAAATGCAACAATGAGCAGAAATACCTTTATTTCTGGCACAACGTCAATTTTCCTGTCCTGACTAACCAGGAAGAAGCTCAAATTAAGTACAAGCTGGGTGTACTAAGCAGTTATTGCTGTATTACAGCCAATAATCCAGGGAAAACAGAGCAGGCCATGTCTCTGCAAATACTCTGCATTACTTGAAGAAGAAACTAGACAGTGAATGTCTCTGTTCTTCTCCAATTTAGGCTTGAATCACAGAATCAACTAGATTGGAAGAGAACTCTGAGATCACCGAGTCCAACCTGTGACCGAACACTATCTTGTCAATTAGACCATGGCACTAAGTACTTGTTACATTATCAGATAGGAGGAGGCATTTACTTCGAATAGGCACTTGATGGTGGGGTGGATTCCTCTAGTCCTATCTCAGATTTGTTGTGCTTGGTGTTTTGCCTGTGTAGGATTAAATAAAATTAAAAAAAGGCAACATAATGCATCGTATACCACATACTTTCAAGGAATAAAAAGCTTCTACCTTATTGTGATCACATTGGCAATACGCAGACACTGCAGTGTGTTACCATCAACGGGAAAGCATTTAGAAGCAGGATGGTGCACAAAACATATTGTTTTATGAAAGAAACCAGGAGGCCTAGGCAAGGCTGAGAGGAGCTGGCCTGTATAATGGCATTGGGTCAAAACTCCTCAACCCTTGTCAAGACAGACTGCTCCTACACAGGTGGGAGCATAGCACAGTCCCTCCCCAGTGGGTAATACCACTATTGCAGCCCAATACTATTCAGTTCCATGCTGCCACCTTGACTCAAAGCATTTTATAAGGTCTAGAAAAGGTAGGGGATCTCACGAACACTTCTCCCAGCCCCAGGATTTTCCAGGGAAGTCTCTCTCCATGGGCAGTCCCATCTTTGCCATACCAATATGACCAACACAGCTTGCTTTGGCTTGGACAGGTTAGCTGCAGCTCTTGATATGAGTAATCCTTCCAGTGAAACTGCAACATGATTTACAGAGAACATTTGAGGGAAACTTTTGATTTTGTGGGGACATCTTGCAAAATCTGCAGTGACAAACACAACTGCATAACTGGTTTCCTGATAGAATTGCCTCTGGTTTCATATGCAAATAAGGTTTTCGAATAAGCACAAAATGGGAGCTGTCTGGCAATAAATTTCTTTCATTTTACCATCAGTTTCTTAGCTCCTTGGAATACAATGAATAAGAAATGGAAGAGCAAGACCTTAGAGAACAAAGTTGAAATGTAAGAAACAGAAAAATTACGTGCTAAGGGTATAGACTTGGTATTTCTGGCAAATGTCCACATTTAAGTGGACTTTTCACATGATATGGATAAATGTTGTGAGTTGTTGACAAATTCAATTTTTCTGTTTTATCCACAACATGAAAAATCCCCTTTGTATTTTTGTGGTAAGTCCAAACACCAAGGCTTGCAAATGCTATTTAAGTGCAATCAAACGTTAAGTTTATTGGTTTGTTTTTCTTTTTGGTGCAAAGAGCAACGGCCTTAAGTGCACATAATAGAGGGAATACAACTTCTTGGCTGCTTCCACGTGGAAGGCTGTTGCTATACATTTCTCTTTAATATTGACCAGTGTTGAAACAAGTAGATTATAAATCTTTATTCTCTAAACCGCTTCCTGCTCTTACAACAGGTATAAGTCAGGATGCATGAGGGATAAGACAGCGCTTTATGTGACTATTTCAGTCCTAGATAATGCTTGCTGCATTGCCAGAAGAGGATCTTTCTGATGAGGTTACACATGTGAAAATTTTTCTGCTACAAAAGGTCAATGCATAATGGTTGCTCACAGCCTTTGGGCAGAAGCAAAAGCATTTTGCTGAAGTAGTTTCTGTTGAAATGTCTCTATACTTATTTCTCGAAACAAAAAAAAAAGAAATTTTATCTCTTAACTCTGAAGCTAGAACAGGAAGGAAGCTCTTCCTTTAGCTGAAAGGAAGGGAAAGAGAACTTCCCCATATAAAATTAAGAGCAGGAGTGAAGAAAGACAGTAGCCATCAGCAAAATTTGACACATATCTTTCATGTCTGACACCACTTCCATTCCTAAAGAAAACTGGAAGTGGGTTTTGGACACCATCTGACAATTAAAGCAACTATTTTCTAATGCTTCTATGTTACAGGACAGGACTTTTTATTATAATTTCTTTGGTAGTTCTTCCATTCTCAATTACATGGGAGTGTGTACACTTCTTCAGTGACAAAAGATCCTGTCTCTGTGTGCATATGTGAGAACTGAAGCCTGACTTAGACACCACCATACTTGTCATGTGTAGCAAGAACAGAGATTAGCTGTGATTTCTATAGAGTAAATCTGTTGTTAACCCAATGACCTGTAAGAAAAGTAAGGAGCCTCCACAACTTATGTGTTAGCATCTCTCTTATTAATCCACTGTGCCCTTTCAAATGCAGCTCTTTTAACATAAACATTTCAGGTAGATGGGGAATTGTGTTCTATTTTTCTGTCATTAATGTTCCCATAAATGATAGAATGGATTTGATCTTATCAAGGTCTCAACACGTGGAAATTTACACCTGCAAGAAACCTTTTCAATAAATGATTAAACTACTAATGGGAAAGCATAGACGCCATGAGATGGCAACAAAGGACTGTGGCAAAGTTTATTAAATTATTTTATTGAAACAGTGAGATCTGAGTGCCGTATAGTTCCACAGTACTATGACAGCTTTTGAGAAGATAGGGATCATTTGTCCATTTGAAGCTTCTACATTTCTAACATGAGAAAATGTTTCAGTGATATCATTAATATTTTGGAGGTATGCAGGCTAAAATAAAGGGTTTTCTCTTATACCCTTTTATTCTGGGTGGCTTATGCAGCTCTTACCTAAACCCCAGATATTTGGGACCTTGGGAATGCTTGTCCTCGTTGCTTATCTGTATGGTTCCAGCAGGATATAGATAGCAGCTTTCAGTTGCAGTGTGTTGCCTCGGCTGGTGACTAAAAGCAATGCCTAAACATTAGTCTCAGGCCTTTTTCCTTAAATAAGGATTTTGTTTCATTTTTGCTTGATGTGCTGAAGATTCTCAGATGGACACATTTTCCTAGGAGATCTCAGAGGTACAAACTGCTGCTGGGAAAGAGTTTTCATTAATAAGTGCCTGGGGTTTTCAGTACTACCAATGACCACTTAGAGAAACTATGCATAGAAATACTTAAACTTTTACTCCCTCTTGGAGCCATTGACACTTAGCACAGTCAGAGCTGGAGAGGAATCTATCACAAAAAAAAATATATGCAAATGCTGTCAGTGGATGCCTTAAGTGTACTTACCTTCTTTACCAAGGCACTGTTGGATTAGGTGACTCATGTTTTGACTGAAAGAAATGGTGAATAATGGCAGAATGTGAGCTCCCATCAATCATAGTTTGGATGAGGCTGATAAATTTGCATTTACTTAATCTGAAAATATAAAATGTTTTTACCTCTCTTTAAGTTTTATATCCTTCTACCATAGGATTGACAGAAATCAAAAGTGCTTCTTTGTTTCCCAATTACTTAATTGCATCAGATTTCATTTAATGTCCCATCTGAGACACAGTTTGTCTGAGAAATACTTTATATAGGATGAACAAGGCACATAGTCTGACTACAGTTATGACCATATTCCACGAGAATGACATCACTTCAGATTCTTCACTCACGCTTCACACCTAACCAAGCCGTAACAAAGCAACTGTCCTCTTGAAGAGCACGAAACAACAACTTTTTCTGAAAAAGTCTCAATTTCATGTGCCCTTATTTGTTCAGCCAGGCACAATACTCCTTCCCAGACTGAAGAAATAGACAGTAAATGGCAATTGTTGTATTTTCATTTTGGAAAGGTTCATCTGGTTTAATCTCTTATGTACGGGTATATGAACCTGCCCCCAGTACCCCAGACAAAGCTTAATGGAATAATGATGCCACCTTGGCTATTAATAGAATGAGTTCAGCTGATTAGTCAAGCTTAACCTACTTTTTTCTGACAAGGTCTTCAAGTTTACTTCTGTTTAAACAAGAACAGAAAGCTTCTCACTGATGTCTATTAGGTATAAACCCTTATTTTTCTATAATGGCAGTGAAAAGAAATAAATAGTTCAGAGATGACAAATGAACATTTTAAAGTATACTTTGCAGAATCCTGTCTGATTTGCTCCCTCAGGTGTAGTGAAAATATCCAATGCATTTAATAACAAGAGGAAATCCAGCGTCAAATTTCTTGGTTGCAAGTGAACAAGAAGTATTATTTTATGCATTTATACGTAAAAGAATGGGTATTATTCAGTCTTAAAGATGTAATAATGGAAGGATCTGCATTACTACCAGGAAGCTATGAGTTGCAATTCTGTATAGTAAACTTAATTAAATTAATCCCGAAGAAACCTAAACTCTAAATGTTAGTCCAGGTCAGATGCACACAAGGCTTGTGGGAAGTCAACTCCTGTTTTACTTACTAAATTAAATGTACTGGCCAGACACTTTGTTTTCTACCAGTTTTCCTAAGACTCTTTCTCGGCTATATCTTTCTCCCTCAGACAGTGACAGCTACGGAGACAATTAAGCCCTTAATGGAGGAATGTCACTGAGGCACGAGAGGACAGGAGCCCTTTCATTTGGTAATGCATAACAGTGGCCAGCAGAACACAGTTCCCCTGGAGCTATGGCTCTTAAAAAACTGCAGATGAGTTCCTGTGCAGCTCCTACAGCTGTTCTTCATCTCTCTTGGTCTCATCACCCAATTAGTGAAAGATTTTGTGGTGAGTATCATGATGTGCTACATCACTCTGAGCTTCACCATATGTGTTTCAGCTTGCACCCATGCACGTATCCTCAGTGTCAGTACCCTGGTTGTGTGGGCTGTGTAGGTTGTGCAGGCATGTCAGGGTTGGGTGGATAGGGCAGATGGCTGGCTGATGCACATCAGTGCCAAACATCAATGTGGAAACAGAGCACATCCTGGACCCAGAGACTGGAAGGGAAGATAGCTCTGATAACTTACATATTGCCCGAGCATCCTTGACTGCAATGAAAACATTACTTATCAATATGAAAAGACTCCATAATGACCCAGTTCTCTTTCAGCCACAGCTCTGAACTGTCAGACTGATGGTTATCTGTCCTGACTTGTAATAACAACCAGCCTGGTGGGGTGGCATTGAGAAGCATGGGGGACCAGCTTTCAGATCTGGTGGTATGGGGAGGAGGGCAGAGGAGGTGATGTCTGTGCAATCAACCACAGGCGACTCAGCTCCTGGGAGAAGCTTGCTGGAGGCAGTTTCTAACATCTGGTTTGAGAAACAGCTGTGATTTGCTGATCTACATAATTGAGATACCTCCCTGGAATTAACTGTCTCCAGAGGAAACTCAGCATCTGAGCAAATAAGATAAGCAGAAAGGATGTGGTATTGAGATACATGGAAGTTGGGTCTCCCATCTCTTTGTCTGTGTGCTAAACATCTTTATTGGGTATCTTGCTTCTTTACTGGGGATTTATAACAGGCAGTGTCAGTGCTGCAGCCTCCTGGGATCACCTTGTGGAAGTCAGTAGCTCGTGACTAATCCTGTGTCTCTGGTTATGGTATTCAAGTTGACAGACGTGCATCCATCTCTCTGCCAGTGCAGAGTTCTTGCCCAGGAAGTGTTTGAAATCCTATGTCCTGTTTCTGTCTTCAGAAACCAAAATCTCCCTTTGGGCTCTGTTCCAGTGCAACAGTGCCAGGATATTATATTTAGGCTAATTTTTTATTGCTTTAACCTCTTTGCACTACCCCTCACTGTTCTGCTCTCTCTCAGCTGCCAGCCCCTATGGTGATGGTCCAGCATTTCTCTCCACATTCCTGCATCAAATGCTCAATTTCCCTTGGTAAGCCTGTTCTTGAAAAAGCCTGTTCGCCCTGTCCCCTAATCAATATCTGTTTTCTATGAAACTCCGTGGGAAAGCTTTTTATATGTATTCCTAATTAATGGCTTTATCATCCCAAATGTTGCTTTGACTAGAGAGGTGGAAAGGAGAGACAAAGGAGGCAGGGATCAGGAGAGAAGCAAGAAATGATAATGGAAATATTTTACATTCCACCAATTGTAGGAAACTGTGCCTATCATTTCACAACTAAAAATGGGATTCGGCTGCTTTTCCCCAGAGCACTGTGAAATGACAGGCATAGTTTTTGCAGTTTAGAGAAAGCTAAGACATTTCTAAAATGTATCATATAGCAAAGGCAGCTAAACTTTTTGCCAAGATAATTTCCTGTGGCAGTTAATTTCTTATTAAAAAGCAAACACATCACTTCTAATTATCTTGAATCCATGCCTCTCACACAGATGAAAACTGGTTTTTAACTGTATGTGCCGAAGTTATAACTATTCAGGAAAATGCAACAATTAAGAATAATATAATTGAAAACAAATGAAAACAAAGCACAACTCACAAACAAGCAGAGGAGAAAAGTGCCTGTTTTATGAAAACAGGTTATTATCTCAGCCACAAGTAAATATTCCCGGTTAATCATCTCTCTCAAACACACCCAGTTTTGCTATCTTACCAGCTACCACATTTTATGCTCACGTGGACATACTTAGTGCTTCGTGTTTTCTACTGCTTGCTCCCTCAGCCACACACAATGTTTATGAATGTGGTCTCCTCTGCTCATCAGTGCACAAGGCTGAGCCGGTCCTTGGGCTCTTGCTTGGTGCTCTACATGGGGCCCCAACCCTTCAAGAGATTTGAGGTGATGCACCTTCAACTTCTGCTAGGGCCAGGGCAGGCAGCTGCAGAAGACAATTCTGGGAACTTGTTAACTCTGGGGTCAGACTTGTGCTTGAGTATGAGTTGCACTGTCCACACTGCCTTCAAGAATCTTCAAGCTCTGGCTGATATCCAAAGCAAGGTAGAAGGCTGAGAACCAGAAAAGCCTAGGAACAAGGGAGGAACTGGCCTTTTCCTTCAGCCAGTGTAAAAAACAGGGTTTTGAGGCACCATTAACAAATTAAAGTCCTAATCTTGGTGTGCCAGAATAAACGTGGCCAAAGACAATCTGTTTCCAGATTCACAAATTTGAGGTGGTTAGCAAATATGAAAATCAGAGTCTTTGTTATCATGCCTGGCTAACCATCTACCTCCCTAATTTAATATACCCACTTTGAGAAAACAGAACCTAATCCATATACACTTTAAAATTTCTGGTCTTGTGTGGGAATTTTTAATTGCCAGGTAGAAAAAAGTTGTATCTCAAGTTATGCCTCATTAAGTCCTGAGCTTTTATATTCCACAGATGGAAGGTGCAGAAGACAAATCTAACCACAAAGACACAAAACTATCATAGGCAAATCTTCCTTATTGTTACTATGCATAAAGACAATAATAATGCCAAGTTGTTTAAGAGTGTTATTGCAACTTGTACAAGGGGAAAGATTCCTTATTTCTCAACTAGCATTCCTAAATACCTTATTATTTAAATGGAGTTATTTTAGTGGCAGACACATACTTCTTTATAAACACCTCTCAAGACAGTGATAACTTACACTGATAAACAAAGATGCATCTATTTCTCACTGATTCTGTATTGCTACATAAAGAAGAACAGGAAAATCACAGCTTAGTATTTAACAAAAAGCCCAACATTTAAACTGAGATCACTTCTCTGCTGTGAGAGACACAGGCATATAGACTGTGGTATTTAGGGGGAAAATGCACAGTTAATTGCTACCAGCACTTTGACATGTCTTAGGTCTAAAGCGAAGAGCTTTCATACTGAAACTTGCAGGAGCTCCGGCTTAAAACTGCAGAAAAATATTACTGCTATGAACTAGATCCTTAGGGTTATACCAGCTGGGCTTCTGGCCTGAGCATGAGTCTTTTTTTAATTTAAAACCCAGCCAATGCTTATGTAAATTATGAGGGCTGATCTCAGTTTCATTTTGGGAAATGGACAAACTCTGGTGAAACAGCTTTTCTCCGGTGGCTGAAGCCTGCAGGGCCCTATAGATTGTCCTAAGTTTTTCCCCTACAAGTAATGCTTTTAAATGCTTTTAACTTTAGCAGAGCTTCCATAGAGAAAGCTGAGAAGAATGTCTCCTGCTGATATCTATAGCTAATTGAGCATTCACTCATTTAATTTCTGTGAGGGTGCTATTACTCGTCCTTTCTGAATAGCTCTGCTGGTGGTCATTTAGGTATATGTATTTACTGCAAGCTGAGCTGCATTCTTTTTGGACTCCTGTTGACTTAGCAGAGTCTGTGCATTTAGTTGAAGTCTTGTTCATGCAGAGTGAAGTCAATATGAATATTTCCAAGGGCTCAGATGGGCTTTAATGGGCCCTAGCCCAGGACAAGAGTTTACAGTGTTGGGAGCCAGAAAAAACTGAGTGAGATCATCTGGTCCAATCTCTAGTTAATCACAGGATATGCAAGTTTTATCCAGATATGCCAGTACTGAAATAACTTTTTTCTTTTTTGCCTTAGGAGTTAGAAAGCATGTGCCACGGAAAGGGGAAATGGAGGTCCCTTCCTCATGGTGTGGCCCCCTGGCTACTGGGACCTGCTTAGTAGAGATGTTCCCAGATGATTCCAGCTCCATTGCAAGGCACTGAGTCACAACTGACTGTGCAGCATAGCACCTTCTTCCTTCCCAAATCCTGAAGGAAGCCCAGGATTGTCAAACTGTGGCATGAAATTTAATCGATGTTTCCCATCAAACTCATGAACAAAGGTGGTAAGCAGAACTAAGGCTGACACACTCTAGAGCCAGAAAAGACTGCAAAAACCAGACAGCCTAATCCTCTCATGATGTGTGTGCATGTATAGTACAATATAAAAAAGAAATACAGTTGTACTAGGTTAAATCAAAAATAGAACCAGACAAGTAGTATTTCTAAAAGGAACAGATGCTTACAAGAAATACAAAAAGCAAGGCAATATAAAATCATCTGTCTCACAATCAGTGGTTTAATTTTTTGAACTGGAGGTTGGACCTGGACCAGCATACTGCAATAAACTGATGGAACTTCTTAATCATTTTTTTTTAACCCCTTGAGTTTACTCCCGGAATCTGGATCAATCCCCTTTTTCTTTTAATGTATTTAATGTTGTTTTAAGAACTGTGTGAGGGTAAATCCACTTCCTTCTCATAATCTGTCTCAATAGTTTCCTCACAGCTATGAGGAAATGTCTTATTCAAGGCTGGATTTTTCCAACTCTAACTTCCCGGTGCTAGATCTTATCATGACTTTGTCAACATGCTTGAAACTGAGGATGGAAAACAGATTTTTCCCCTTCCCTTCCTCTGTTGTACTGTATCCATTTTTAAGTAACAGCCATGCAGATTTTTAAAATCCTGATCCACAGGACCATTTAATCACATGATTTACTTAAGTACCTAAGTAATCCCAGTGACTTCCATGGGACTACGCTCAGGTTAAAAGTTAAATGCATGGTTAAGTGCTTTGCTTGAATAGTATTCAAGTTCTTTCTAATTTTTCATTTACTTTCATTCTTTACTCGTGATACTTGATCTGTACAATGTGTTGGAAGCACAATGTCTCAAGTAAATTGTTCAACATGGGATCACATAGGTTACAACACAGCAATTTCCATTGCAGCTTTTGTCTGGCACAGAAGAAATTCCAACTGATGGATACCAAGGGTTTTTTTGATGTCATTTTCTCTGAGGAACTAAGGCTCTTCATTCCTGCTAATTCCCTCTGCTGCCTAGTTTATTTGTTCAGCAGTGCCCTAAACAAGAAAGGTTTCCTTCAAACAATAGGCTGCTTTGCACTCTGTGTGTGTGTGTGGTTTACTGAATCCAGACCTAGGAAAATTGTACTGGTCTTCAGCTGGTATGAATCACAGCTGTCTGCAGAGACCAGGGAGCTTTGCTTATTTACATCAGCTAACGATCTGACCTGTTGTCTACTTTGTTAATATATAAATGCATGTATGTGTGCAGTTAGACCTGTAAGACCTGGCCAGAGGAACAGGCTTTCCACCATCTGCTCTTGGGATATGAGATATAATATTAGAGGCACAAGGGCAAAAGGCTGAAATGAAAGCTCATTTCTTCCTGAGGTCAGGTATGGAAATACATAATGTGGCATTGTTTCTCAGTATCAATAGCAAATTACTTTTGAATAATGTTTGCAATTTAATTACATCTGTACCAGGGACCTTTGAAAGCTGCATTATTCATGAATTTTTACAATTAGTCACTGGGCCATTCCGGTGTCCTACATATATGTGACCAAGAATTCTGGCTCCTTTTGCAAATGATGCAAAGAGTTTCAGATCAGCCAAGATAGGAAGTGAAGTTCTGCCCAGCTCATGGTTCCAATTATTTTCTGAAGGCTTCTATATCTGGTCTGTTCACCAGATGCAGAGCCAAATGCCTTCTGTAAGGTGCTCAGAATATACAGTGAGACTACTCCTTAACATACGGTACTACCCCAGTACTCCAGAATTTTGTCAATATTCCAGAATAAAAACTTTTTTCATTAAACTTTCTATTAGTAATTTGCATATACAGACTATGTTGTACACAACAGAGATCCAATTTTTAAAGAGACTAAACAAAATTCAAATTGAATGAACAAATCATTTTGTTTTTCTGCCTAATTTCCAACTGGAGATGAGGTAAATAATTTTACATCTTCAAATTTTACAAAAAGCTCAATGTAGAAGTAAAAAAATAGCCTTGACTTGCATAGGAGCCAGCTTAGTTTTCCACAGCTCAGGCAAGGCAGGGCTCCCCTGCCTTAAGAGCAAAGAGTTCATTGCTTCAACAATTTCTGGAATAACATTTTGATGCAATCGCTGAGTCAGACGCACAAAGCCATAAACCCCCCTTATATTACTGAAAGACAGTGAAGTATCTCACTTTAACATTTTTATGAGAAAAAAAATTACCTCCCAGCTAAATGCATAAATAAGAGCCTACCCCAAATATCCTTCCAGCAGGTGAATTTTCATGGACTCCTTGGTCTGGACACAGCCTTTTGTCCATTGTGCTAAATATCCACAATGAGCCTATCTTCTAGCATTTTTCTTTCCATAATTTGTCTGCAGGAACAGAACAGAAAACACCAGCATAAGGAATCCCTACAAACCACTCTCCAGAAAGTAGGATGTGTGATACTGTGCTGGACACTACGTAGCTGACCAAAAAAGCCTAAGTGAAAAACTAGCATGACTTTGAAGTGTCAAGGGTCTAATCCTAAGTAAATTATTGTGCTCCATAGGGGTTTGCCATCATCTTTTATGAGTTTAACACTTCTATTCCAGTTTTCAAAAAGATGATTTAGATGAGGTAGCTGCCATCTCAGCTGACTGCAGATTGGGATAGAATATGGTAGGCAGGATTTTTTATAGCTTGAAACAATTTCTATATCGGTTGTGCTTTAAATATGAATGATCAGACCCTGCCAACTTCCATGCATGAAAGATGTTGCACAAATCTATATTTAGCAGTCTCTCCAAGTATCCCATTTTGGTCTGTATCATACACATTACAGAATCACAGAATCACAGAATGGTTTGGGTTGGAAGGGATCTTCAAAGATCGTCTAGTCAAACCTCTTTGCCACAATAAGATGTCCCTAGAGCCTTCTCCAGGCTGAACAATCCAACTCTCTTGGCCTGTCCTCATAGGAGAAGTATTCCATTCCTCTAATAATTTTTGTGGTCCTCCTCTGGATCTGCTTTAACAGGTCCATGACTTTTTTTGTACTTTTAGTACTGGAGTGCCCAAAGCTGAATAAACATGAAGATCACAGAACTGTTGTGGTTGGCAAGGACCTCTTCATATTATCTAGTCAACCCCCCCTGCTCAAAGAGTGTCAGCTAGAGCAGGTTTCTCAGGACCATGTCCAGTCAGGTTTTGCATAGTTCCACATATGTAGACTCCACAACCTCTCTGGGCAACCAGTGTCTGGCCCTACTCACAGTAACAAAGTGTTTTCCTGTGTTCAGAAGGAATCTCATGTATTTTGTGCCCGTTGCCTCTTGTCACTGGGAACCACTACAAAGAGTCTTCTATCCTCATCTTCATTCCCTCCCATCATATACATACACACATTGATAAGATTTACCGAGCCTTCTATTCTCCAGGCTGACGAGTCCCGTCTCTTTTGACCTCTCCTCCTATAAAAGCTTCTCCAGCCTCTTAGGTATCTTTATAGCCCTGTGCTAGACTTACTGCATCATGTCCATGTCTCTTTTACTGGGGAGCCCAAAACTGGACCCAGAACTCTAGGTGTGGCTTCACCAGTGCTGAGTAGCAAGGAATGATCACTTCACTTGACCCAATGGCAAACCTCTTCTTAATGCAGCTCAGGATGCCGGTGGCACACACTAACAAACCAGGTGTTGCTGAAAACTGCATATCACATCGATGAGGTTCATTTGTCCCAGCTTTAGAGAAGTACACTCAGGTTAGTCTGCTGTGTTCACTTGCTTGTCAGGGGAGAAAAACAGGGTCTTCCAAAGTGCCACTCATCTAACTCTGAGGTCAAGGTCTACAGTAGGACAGTTAAATTTCAGCTTAGCCTGCAGCTCTTCTTTGGCTACAAAGAAAACCTAAATCACCTGGACTGATGAATTCCACAATTCTGTTCTTAGTGCTTAGTATTTCACAGTACCTGCAAATGTATTAAGCAACTGGTAGGGTGGGCAAATCCCCCAGTCTTTCTCAGAATGGCTTCATACCAGGGCAGAAGGAAATGGAAGGAAGAAGAAAGGATTTCAAGGGTTATATAGTTGTCCGGTTCCACCACATGTGCATCTTCATGGGCTTCCTACATTATTATTGTTTGCAATAATTAATTAGCTGTTGGTAGAGGATATGGATACATTGTTCTTGTCAGAGTCTCCCCTGACATTTTGTACTTCATGGTCTTTCCTATCTCACCTTCATTTTCCTTTCTGCCTTTTTTTGTCTCATTTCTAATTCTCATTTGCTCTGAACACAGTTTTTCTTTTTTTATTCTCCTCCCATTTGTCAGATCTCTGTAACTAATGTTGTTTTTTCACAGTGCTTTAAAAGCTTTGAGCACTGAGGCAGATGCATGGGGCAGGGTACCAGTTATATAAAAGGACAGCTGTAAAAACATGTGCAATGGCAATTAAGCAAGAACTCGAAGAAGCATGAAGTCATTAATTCTAATTGCAATATGGGTCTTCTTAGAAATTGTCCTTAATATTTGAAATGGAGAAAAAGTCAGCTTCAGGCAGCATTTCAGCTTTACTTTTTCCTCTTCTATGCTACTACAAGCAAGGGGACCTCATGTGTCTGATTATCAGCTACATTGAGGAAGCTTTATGTTCAGACCTCCTTCTTTGGGCTTGCTGTCCCATAGGCCCTGGAGCAGGTTCCACTTTAAATGTGGCAGAAACAAGAGGTCAAGCGAGAGGATTATTCACCAACAAAGCAATTTCCAGTTTCTCCATCGAATATTATAAACGCCCTATCCTGAATGCCATCAATTCCTTTTTGTGAAAGCAGCCGATTAGGGCAGTTAGCAGCATCTTCAGGAGTGGTTCAGAACCTCACAAACTGATGATTCAGACGTCTCAATTTCATTAAATTCCAGAGTTGTTTCCAATAATCAGCCACTCTTTTAACTAGGTGATACAGAGCTGAATGACGAATACATGCTTAAGAAAACCAGATGAATACACACAAGAAACCCTGTTCCTCTCAGTGGCAGGCTGAAAGCTGATATATTACATGTCTGCATGCAATAAAAATTTTTTGTTTTAATGTTCCTAGGCAAGCTTGAAACTAAATCCTTGCAAAACATCTGGTTCAAAACTTCAGCATTTTAATATTAAATGCTTCCTGAAATATGTTTGTGTAACTGTACCATGCAGGTTTGCTTCATAGCTTTATAATAAATTGTTTCTTACTCATTTTGTTATCCTTGCATTGACTTTGATATCTCCTGCTGATAACATAAAATCAGTAATAGTGCTACTCCAAGTTCAATACTTAGCTGATATCCTAAGCACGAATTCTGAAGACAATTGCATAATTTTAGGTTTCAGCTTCATATTGTCTTTAATTCAACTCTAAAGTTTTAATTCTCTGTTCCCTAAAACTAATTAAATTTCTTCTTGTTACAATTTTGTTTCCCCAAATATAGTGTTCAGTATTACAATAGGTTTCTTCTGCTATGGCTCTGGATAAGGTGTGAAAAAAATTTGCATGACCCTGAGACCAACAGTTGCCACATTAGTGCTGGGACTGATATTTAGAACTTCATGTCAAAGCCCTGGAGGGCTTGGGAAAAAAAAAATTTCAGCAGTGAAGTGAAAGATTTTTTTCCACACCCAATATTCATGCTTAGTGTCCATGGATAGACAAGCAAAAGGAAATCAGAAAAGGCTCATACATTTTAAAGCCTGCTAAGCCTTGTGAAGATGGTCTCGCTGACTCCAAAAGCTGTAGCTTAACAGTTCCAACTAAAGCCACATTAAATCTTAGTGTGAGGCTCTAAGTTACACAAGCTGATTTCTGCCTTCTGCTGGCTTCATGTCTGTTCTGAGCACAGTGCAGAGTCCTGACCTGGCACTGTCTGACCCTCCTCCAGACAGAGTAATTGTGTCAGCCTGACTCTGAGCTTCAGGGCTCATGAACTTTGGGATCCTGTCATGCTAACACAGCTGTGCTACTTTGGGGGCCTGAGCTGGTATTTTTGCAAGATGTGTAACTTAGACTGACTGTAGCTGTTCAACTTAATGTAGTGGCAGCTCCTTCATCTGAGGCCTTCCAGCACAACTAAGAGCATCTTTCCCTCCAGGCTAAGGAGAGAGCCTTGGTTCCTAACTTCATCTAGTCAGGTAGAGCTCAAAGGCAGACTCCGTTTGAAACACAGGAGAAAGTAGAAACCGCTCAGGGGCTCCTGAAGTACTGGAAAGGATTAAAATCAAACCAAACCAAACCAAAACAACAAACCTTTACAAACAAAAGTTCAATTCTATAGCCTTAAACACCATACTAAGTGCTAGCAAATGTTTGTGCATGCTTTAGATTAGCCATGTAATTACACCATAAACCCCCACTAGGATTTAATTTCAATTGAAAGCAGTGGAACTAATAGTGCACTTCCAAATAAAGCTAATTATGATTTTATAGAACTGGGGACTATTTAATACAAGTATCAAGAGATTTAATGTCAATATGTAGCACTTTACATGACTCAAAGAGTCTATAAATATGTACAGGCATTTTCAGCCTGATCATTACTTGACTGGCCTAGCTCAGAAAGAAATGTGTAGGAAATGTGTGGCATAGTAGGAAACAACTCTTCCAATCAGCAAACAATTGTGTATATATGTAACTGGAACAAAATCCTACAGCCAATGTATAACACAGGAAATTCCATTTCAACATATTTCTTGATGCTTAATCCTGCCAGGTGGAATGGATCAACAAAGAGGGAGAAGTCACAGTACATGGTGAAAAAATGTTACACATTCGTGGAGGTCATCCAACGGGACCTAAGGAAAATCCACAAAGCAGCTACAACTCTCATTGCTCAAGTTCAGCTAGGTTCAAGCTCAGTGTCTATATATCTCATTACAGTTATTTACTTTTCAATTTATCAGTAACTTGGAAAAAGCTTTTTTTAACTGAAATGCTTTTCCAAGATATTTCCCTATTTTTTTCAGTATATACATATTCATTTCAATTAAAATACAGTAGAAGTGAAATAACAGTTGGGGTGGGAAATAAGACACTTTCCATAGTTTGCTCACAAGAACTTCTTCAGGCTGTCTCCAGCATGATTCAATATTATAAGAGTACCTTATTAATTTCAACAGCATCAGTGGGCACTGAATCATCTGCTTATATTAGAGTTTGAAAAATTGAACATGTCAGCACAATGTCATGACATGGCATACTACAGCTGATCGAAGCACTCAAATTCAGAGGAAAATAAAATATTAGGAGGAAACTGTTGAATATGGCAACTGAGTTGTAAATTGGAGATCTCCACAATAGGTCACCGCAAATCAGATTTGGAATGTTAAAAGAAAAGAGAGTGAATATTTGATATGAAACCTGAAGGTATTATTCGTGAGAATTTTGTTTAATTAAATTCAAAATGGAAATGAGAGAGGAAAAGATTTTCAGGGTAAGCACAACTAAAAATCACCTTTCAGAAACAGAGTGTTTGGTTCTTAAGTGCACATCAAAGGTTAAGTTAAGCTCAAGATTAACTTTTACAGATGTACTGGCTCTATCAGTTTTGTCCTCAGGTTCCTTGGACTTGCTTTTTCAGTCATTAGATATATATGAAGTAAACATGAGAGCAAAGAACTAGCATTTTGTGTTTTTGGAAAAAGAATTAGATATATACAGTATTGCCTATTTTCATGTGGTTACATAACGGTTATAGTAAGTGTGAGGAGTAACATCTACGACGATGCAACACACTTTGCAATGTTTAAAATCAACTGAATTGCGAAGAGGAGCCCAACACACACCAGGACTCCGTGTCTCAGCATTAGCTTAAGGACTGGCTTTGCAAGGTGCGAGTATGTGCTTGAACAGAGACCCCCACAGAGACCTTGAGAAGGTGGACAACTCTAAAAATAAGAAGTGGGATCTGTGCCAGAGGCATCCTCCAGCCTCTCCCCACTGGGGCAGGAGTGCTGCTCTCTCTCCCTGCAGGGCTGAAGCCGCTTCTTTCTCACAGACTCCTGTGAACTACGGATGATGTGTTGAGCCCTTTTTGCTCTGGAGTGAGTAAAGCTTTCTCTATATAGGGTCAGGTTCAGAAGGTACAGCAGTAACTTTTGCCAGTAAATTAATAGTAGTGAAGATAAATGTCAAAAATGAGTGGACAATCCCTTGCAGTGAAAGATTAAAATCTTTGTTAGGATTCATTACACATGTAGGCTAATAACACACATTTCACAAGTGTCTGTAATAGATGATCTTCCTTTGTGCAAACATGACCCTTCCACTTCAGCCCAAGACCCAGCAATGCTTAACAGTCCAGCCAGGAGATTGTAAAGTCTGCAAGGGTGTCTGCATGGTATTTCCATAAAACAGAACTTGAAATGTTTTGGGTAGTGATGAGTCTTGGTCAAGGAGTTAGCAGCATTTCAATGAGGCAACAATTCATATAGATTACAACAAAACACATATTTCCTTCCATTCATCATTTTCAGAAAATAAGAATGGAGCTATCTCAATTTTTAATGCAAATTAAGGACTTGCAGTTCCCATTAGAGCTAACAGGTTCCTCACTCTTCCTGGTAGCATGTTTAAAAATAAACCCCTCAAGTCTCTTGTCTAAGCAGCATTAATCATGCTTGATCTTAACCACCAATCATCAATTGCTTTTCATGAATTATGAGGTAAACAAAAAGGAATGGGATGGTTTCAAACTGGTGTTACGGATATCCACTTTCCTCATCTCCTCTTTGACTACAAGGGAGTAATACTGATGAATATCACAATGTGAGATATGACTTGCTAACAATATTTGTCCATTTTTTATGTAAGAATCTAGTAGTATGTAAATATCTCATTTCAAAGTGTACAAAACTTTGCACAGGTCAGATATATTTTGTACAGATCTCAGACATATTTCGCAGACATGGAATAACTGAAGAAAATAAAATTAAGAGGCCAAACTCCCCAAACATTGTCAAGTATAATGATGTTCAAAATGCCAAAAATTGTTTACCTCATTTCAGAATCTACTCATATTATGCCAGGCTGCATCTGGATTTCTGATTTTTTTTTCCAACTCCTGTACCTTCAGAAGATATACAAAGAAGGCTCTTATATAATTCAGTGGTTTTTATAGCAAACTAAAACTATGCGGAAGAGATTAAATGTTGGAAGCTATTTTTAACCAAACTAATGTTATCAATTTCACTAATATCATAAGCTGCAGGTGCCTCCTAAGGTAAAACGTAAAACGATGGAAGAGCTAGTAAGACAAAAGGCTACTGACTTCAGAAAAATAGCGGTTCCAAACTACATTAAATTAGGCAATTCTGCCCAACACTCCCCCTGGTGGTTTTGTCCACAGAGATGAGCATGAAGTCCCACACATGCAAAATCCTCCAGCCTAATGACAAAACGTCCCGTTAATAGGATTAAGTGCCTCTCATCAGATAAGTAGAACATGGCAAAATCCCTGACACTCCCAGAAATTAGATCAGAGCACAGCCCAGCCCCTTCCTGACGCAGGGAGCAATTTTGCAGAAGAGGCATTTCAGTATTAATGGTAAATATACTGGGTTTTTTACTTTTCTTTGGTAATGGGATTTTGTACTTCTTTGCAAAGTTAAATGTATTTTTGCTATAAATGTAAAGGTACAATATGCAAGTAACTATAGAAGTAAATCCAAGCTATAAACAAATCTGGGCTTTTAATTTACATATGCACTTGTGGATGATAACTGCATCTCCAGTAAGGCTATACTGGCTAACAAGAAGACGCATAAATACTGTGTCCATTTAATCAGATGAGAACTATAAAGAGCAGTTGCATGGTTTCTAAAAAATAAACCTTTCCCCTCTGCTTTTAGGAGGGAAATAAAGCAAATAGCATCTCTTTCCCTTATTTTGTTGGAACTTCTTTCAACTGCTGATCTGTTTGTTTACAAAACTGATCTAATTGCCAATTTCTTGGCACATCTATTATTACAGCTCATATATTAAGTGTTGTTTTGAAGGACAGTGAAAGGAATCACATGGTTGGACACAGGGAAGGAAATAACATTCCAGAAATTTCCCTTTTTAAAATTGACAATACTGTTTAGCATGGATGCATTTATGATACAAACTAAGGACACAGTGTGAGATCAGTAACTAGTGTTTTTCACAAGGTAGAAAAGGGACAGACTGAGCTGCATAAGCTTTTGGTTTTATATATACACGTCCTGATTCTGTTAACCACTGTGCAAACTCGGTGGAATTCATCTAATTAATCCAAATAGATAATTACAAATGAGGTCAAGCTTCTTACTCATGTGTTTTCACTAAGAGTAGCATTTAGATGCAGGCTATAAATCTTTGAAAACATATTTAAAGACCAAAATAATGGCAACTTGTATTACACTCTGCAAACATTGCACTTAGATATGTGAACATCATGACAGCGTTTACGTTTAACTGCACTGACCCGCTTCTTTAACAGAAAGAACATGAAGTCCTCTTGGATATTTATAATCCATGTGCTATGGCTGAATGGTCATCAGTGTGCACCAACAAAGCAGGAGGAAATGAGTCTCCGGGAAAGCCTGAAGCGTACGTACGCTTTTCTTTCTGGGGTGTGCTGGAGGGCCCTGGGCCCAGGTGCCCAGCTGGCTAGTGTGTGTTTTGACTTCCACACTTACTGGCATCAGGAGGTGCCACTTTCATGTGTGGAGCTTAGAAACCGCGACGGAGCTGACTGCGTGCACCCACACACACACAGTGGGGAGATAAGAACAGGGATGAGAATGCAAAGGGATTAGCAGATAAGCAGCCCCTTACAAAAAAAAAGAAAAAAAGAAAAAAAGAAAAAAAAGAAAAACAAGGTGTTTACAGGATTTTAATAGGTTATCTGGTCCCTCATGGACCATTAGAATATAAACTGAACTCAAAATTCAACAGATTTTGAATTATTTTGTTTGTTTAAATAATCTTTGAAAATGTTTACAATTATATACTTTGCTGAAAGGTGGCTTTTACAAATAATTTAAATAAAATTACTTAATTTAGAAAATAGCAGTTGTTCTGCATATACACATCTCTAAGCATGGCTTTATTTTGTGGATAGAAACCCCAAGAGGATCAGCCATTAAATATTTCTTTGTTTCAGTCTAGACTAGTCATATTTATGTAAGAAACAAATAAAAAGTTAGGCATAAGGAAGACAGATATAAAGGAAGAAATGACTGACGTGCTTTTGGCAGCCTCCGGGTGATGGGATTTTTACTTGTTTTGTATAGCTCCAGTAATATTCAGGGTATTTCCACGAAGGGAACAAATACAGATAAAGGATAGACAATCATGCAGAGCTTCAAGGTGCAACACATGGGACAGCCCAGGCTTTCACCAAAAATGATCATTACTTCACAGGAAGTCTAGAAAACAGGTTGAAGGTACATGTGATCTACATTTTCCATATGTTAAGGGAAGCTGTCACAGGCTGCTATCAGATCAAAGATAAATATATAGGTTATGTCATTAGAAAACTGATGGGTAATCCTTGGAGATATCCAAAGCCCAGGATGAGGTCCTGAGCAACCTGCTCTGCTGTTCTGAGATTCAGTAATCAGCAGTGGGACAGTCAAATATACAGCTTGAGTTACATACAGCTGATCCTTGCAAAGGCTCTGGGCCATATTCTTATCTGATGGAAAATGTCTTGGCTCAGTGTTATTCAGCATTCGCTATCTCAAGATTTGGCTCTGCCACTGTAGGGTAACATAGAGCTGTTTCATTCTCCTTCATCAGCAGTGCATGACAATTTGCAATAGTGTTAAAATCTGATTAAGTCACTGTATAATTTGGCTTTTTTTAGAATTATCTGAAGTTGGAGAGAAGTATGTAGATGAAGAGGTAAAGAAAGCTTTGATTGGTATTAAGCAGATGAAAATTATGATGGAAAAAAATGAAGATAAGCACATAGATCTGATGAAAACCTTGAAGAAGAGCAGTGAAGAAAAACAGGTAACATCAGTCCATCTGGGGCTTTCTTTTGGTTTTGTTTTTGTTAGCTTGCAGCTATTTCTAATCAAAGATGAGACAGGCTGTACAAGGATTTAGCCTCATGCAGTACAGCATGCCATTCTGCTCAGGCCAATAAGCAACACAGAAGGGATCTCTTGTTCTCTCCCATTTTCTGGAGAGAATGTCAATCACATTGTAGGTACACTTCAAGCAGCATACATCTCTTATGTGATCACAGGCTTGATAGAAAATCGACTTCTGCCCCTTTGTCTTACTGTCAGAAGAAAATCACACTCACTGCTCATTTCTAAAAATCCACCACTTCACTGAATTCACACCAAGGCAACCGCAGGCAACTGTGTGACAGTGTTTTGTGTGGAAGGTCCAGCAGCTCTGCCCTTCATGTCTCTGAACACCTGAGGCCACAAGATGTTTCCCAGCTTGCTTGGCAAACTACAGACCTTGAGGAAAAAATCAAAGCCACGAATGATAACGTGCTCTAGAGAAAGTACAGTGAATCAGGGAAATTTCCAATGTTGTAGTGCAATGCCAAGGCTCAGAGCCATGTGCTCAGATGATCTGAATAAACAGAGATTACTCTATATCAAAAAGAATACAAAGATCCTAGCTTTTAGTTTCAATGAAGTTGAAGGAAAATTCCCTCTTGGCCTGACACCTGATAGTTAGTTTAAACTATTTGTATTAACAAGCCAAAAAGTACCTGACAGCTTTCAAGCATTTTTAGGAACACCACTGCACTCTCACAATCAACATTCTTGTTAGTTCTTACTTGATGATTTCACTTACACAGAGCTTACATTGACAGTGAGAGTTCATAAAACACTGAATAAATGTATTAGAAAGATCAGAAAATAACTAAACATAGATTATGAAGACCACAGTTACTGTCTCCATCAAACACATTTTGACAGAAGTTTTCTTTTCTATGAGCCTCTTCCCTGCTGAAATGCAGCCAAAATGAATAAGCCCGACCAATTAAAAGGTTTCTCTCATACTTAGGAACAACTTGGAACATTGTTTGGAAATCTAAACTATTAAAATACGTTGCAATTTCAGAGAGAAATTAATGATGTGCAATCTACTTAAATAGGAAGAACTTTTCTGTCTTTCCATTGTCAAGTCTATTCAAAAAATGCTGTTTCTGATCTGCTCACCTTTGTTCTCCACCTGATGGATAAGGATCCAGTAAATAGAAGCAGCGTTCTAAAATGCATCTTGTTTCCCTTCGGTATGGAAGGAGTGCCTCACACAAGAGCAGGAAGAAAATTCCTCGCTACAGTCTTTTGATGAGTATACTCCCAAACAGTAGAAATGCTATACTTTCATATATTTCTGCATTAGAGAAAGACTTTACGTATGGCAAGGACCTAGCCTCATGGAATATCAATCCCTTAAAGAACAGAGAAAAGCACTATTAGTGGAACAGATGAATACTGTTCAGATGACACGAAAAAAATAAGTTGAGCACATGACCGTGTGGGAGGTTGAATTCTTCTTACACAGAAAGATGTGTGGCTTTTTTCATGACATTAAAGGTCCTGGTAGACTGTAGAGATCCATTGGTTTCAGTAGCTGTGCCTGCTGACAGAACAACATCAGAAAAATCCTATAAGAAAAAGGTTTTCAATTTTCAGTTCCCTTCATAAGTGACTGCAGCTGAGAAGACAACCTACCCTAATGGTTAGGGATTGGCAAAAAAAAGAACCCTAAAATAGTCAAAATGAGTGATCAACACTGGGATAAGTACTTAGAACAATAATCTGAATACTGCCCTCAACTTTTCCTTATCTTTTCCTTACTTAGCAAGCCTTGCGACTTATGGATGAAGTAAAGGCAAGATTGGAAGAAGAAGAAAGACAATGTCAAGTATCCCTGAAAAATTTATGGGATGAATGTGAATCTTGTTTAGAAAGTACCTGCATGAGATATTATACAACTTGCAAGCGTGGTGTGTCAACCTTTAAAAGAAAGGTAGGAAGAAACTTTGTATCCAGAGAGTACTTTTGAATTCACCTAAGAGTTTTAGATACAGCACATTTATTTTCTCAGTACCTAGATCTGTAGTTATATTAGGTTACTAAAATTAGTTTGATTTGGAGGATAGGGAAGTGTGAAGTTATATGGCAGAGATTACATGTGATTACATTCATTGGACCTTGAGCCAAAATGAGTTCAGTTGCACCCTGGCAAGATTCCATGGACACTGATTATTCCCCTCCAACCATTATTAGTCCAAACTACTCATTCCATATATACAGTGTTTTCTCTCACAGTAGGACTTGCATTAGGATAGTCAATAACTGTTTGTGAAAACTACCACATAGATTCTTTATGGTCCATCTGAAAATCATCCAAGTTAAAAGTGTAGACATAGTTAGCAAAATTCCATTGGGAGAAAAAAAATCACCTACTTGCACAACATCATTCTTTCCTACTTTAAATCAACTCTTGAAGTAACAAGATAGCTTTAAAATGCTTAACTGTTTTTTTTAATAAAGGAACCTGTCAGTAAAGGAGATTCCCCTACTTCTACCAGAAAGAAAATGTGCTTTCCTGGCTGGTAAATTAATATTTCTACAAGTTTTAACAAAATTGTAATAGCATTTTACTTTTTTTGTTTGGGCATACACTTTAAGTGTAGCTTAACAAGAAATACTGCAATTACTGCTGCTGAAATGTTAACCAGATTATCTAGCTTTCACACCCCATGTGTTGAAAAATAAAATAACTTAAACATTAAACATAGTGTGTTTCAGAGAAGCTTTGGAGCAAAAGTGTTTAACATTTGTGTATATTCTTAAACTAATTCAGGTTAAAATGTGGGAGATATTAAATTTAAGACTGTTGGTGATAATTTTAGCTTTTTAGATACCACTCATGGATACCTCAAATATATCTCTTGGACTTTCAAGAGGCCGTGGATGCTGAAATCATTGCAGTAAAAGTTATATACTGCCCTGTCACTGTCTTTGACCCTTTTGGTAACTTTCTCAGATATTCCTAAGCATTCAAAGTAAGAAATGTGATGTGACCTAAATAATTAAAAAAAAAAAAAAGAGGACGAAGAAGATAGCTGTGGGTGAGGACACACAGACAGAGGGGACAACACTGGCTTAGGCTGTTCCTGCATGCCGTTTCAGAGCTCAGCTTCCCTCTGAGCTGCACTAGGGATCAGATCAAGCTGATGATCTGATTTTTTTTTTCTTTTTAATGTACATGTATATCTGTCCATATCTATCTATATGAATATCTGACTTTAACTATGTGTATGTGTTTAGCAGGGTGCTTCTTGAAGCTTACGTGTTTCCTAATGCCATGGAATGTGGCTCAAAAAAACACTCCATTGGCTCAGGCAAAAGTAGTGCCTTAAAGCACAGAGGGGGGAACCAGTGGCTGAGACCGGGGGCTGAGGAACTGGGAACCCTGTATAGCAGAGTTGACACTCGGACTCTTTCATCATCAAACCATGGACTGAGAGCCACTGCTTTCTTGATTTTGCTGGGTTTCAGTTTGCAGGAGGATGTGAGGACTTGCCCACTGGTGACAGTGGGCAGGCTTTTTGCAAATCATGGCAAGAACAATCACCTTCTGTTCCCTACACTGCACATAAGTACACAGAAATGCACCTCACATCTTTCCAAGATAAAGTCCAAATCGTTTGTTGGAAGAAATCCAAATGCCGATACTTTGAGCCTCCACAGATTAAAGGGCAACTGGTAACCTTTTTTACTCCAGATCTGATTTGGAGTAAAATTAATGCTAATGATTTAGATTGCATGTACTTCCCCTCTATAGGGTCTAGTGTCTTAAATTACTTCAGAGAATATGCTGTGTTTGCCATTATTATGAGGGCATTGTTTCTATGGGTATTTGAAAAAGAAAAATTAGAGCCTGAGAGATGACAAACTGATAACTTGTCAGGCAGCTGATCTGTCTCCTTCTTATATGCAGGTTGAAGATTTTTTGAGGAAAATACCTCCACTCATTTTCACTTTTCATGAGGATCAAGGAAAAGACATCCAGTTTAATGAAAAGTCTGAGAAAGAAGATACCCAGCTAGTAAAAATGGAAGATTTATTTAGCCAACTGTTATCGGATGTGGGCTCAATATTTGACAGAAGTTTCATTTTTTTCAAGCACATGCAAAAAGAATTTGACCAGTCTTTTCAGACGTATTTCATGTCTGATCTGGACTTGAGTGAGTCCCCCAGCCTGCCAGCTTTACCTGAGGACACCACCAGAAACGAAGGCTCACAGAAAGGCTGGGCTATGCCTGGCTTTTTACAGATAGTTTTTGATTTCAGTAGGACCGTATTTGAAGGTGTCAGTGAGGTGATTACCGACGTATTTGATGAATACAGAGATTATAGAAGAGATTTGCCAGAACAAACCAAAGGCAAGTGTTAGAAAATGAAAACCAACTGCACTGTCAATGACATCAAACCCCTTGGGATTCCTAAACTATGGTTAATGATTCAGTTTCCATTGTGTTAGTGTGAGATACCGTAAGGAAGCTCTGGAGGTTTTCTTGGTTAAAGAGACATGGGGCAAGGATAACTTTTATCAGTTAAATGAACAGATACAAGTCAGCTAGAAATCTCAGAGAAAGGTTGAAGGGAGACTTGTGGGTCTTACACAGCCTGATTTCTAAGGCAATTCTCAAACCATTTGCAGGAGTTCCTCAGGAGTCCTTGCATTCAGGACAGATGCAGGTTTTCATAAGGCTGACTGACAGATTTAATCTCAGCGTTTGTCACGATATGATTTGTATCATCTCTTATTGACAGGTCACCAATTCTAAAAAATTAGAGTAATACTGTGAGATGTCAAGACATATCCCTGCCCTTTCCAAACGATGTTAAGTTCAGCTTGACAGCTGTAAGTTCCAGTCTACTGCAGCAATGTAATGTGCCAATCAAATACCAGTCAAATAAAGACCAGCCATCAGGTTTTTCAGTGATCAGAAAATTCTGGGCATACCACTGGTGATGTCTCTCAGTTAAGGGAAAGAAACATGGCCAGCTTTAGGAATACAAATAAGCTTCATATTTTACTAGTGCAAAAAGTAAAGCAAACATCATTTAAATACATTCTGATGCCCGTCTGTAAGGAGATCAGAGTGAGCACATGCCATAACCCTGAGTGGAAGGTGACATAACCATTATATGATCATAAGGAAATATAAAGTTAAGTGATTCTTCAACAGAGTTCTTAAAATTCTTTTTCTGTATCAGGAGCCATGTTAACTCAAATAAGTTTTGGTATTGTGCTCTCATCTAGCTGTATGTGATTATGAAACATCTTGACTTCTAGGGGTCAAAAATATCTTACCAGAACTCACATGTTGTAGAAACAAATAATGTGTAAAAATATTAGCAATTTTTGGTTATTAGTGGGGAACACAGTACGATGTCTTTATATGGGAATATACTACAGTGGCATGAATTCTTTGAAAGAACTCAGACTAGGTAGTGAATGTGTATTTATCAAGACTCGAAGCTTAATGGCAGTCTAAAAATACTATGACTTCATTCCAGATCCTGACAGAAGTGGCATGTTCTCAAAAATTGTGCCAGGGCACCAGAGACCTCAGTGCAGGGAGCTTCGGGAGAACTCCTCTGGATGCCCACAGTTTCATGAGAGATGCCAGAAATGTCAAGACAATCTTTTGCATGGTAAATAGCTATTTTTGCTGTGAGTTTTGTTTGTTTGGTTGTTTTGGGGGTTTGTTTGGTTTTTGGGGGTTTGTTTGTTTGGGTTTTGTTGTTTTTGTTTTTTCTGTAATGCATTGATTGCTGGTTTGTAGATTTTCAGGTTGTCATTTTCTACCGTGCTGTCTTCATATTTTTGGAATTAATATTCAGTCACTGAGTTTTTACTGTAACTACGGGTGCAATCACCATTCTTCATTCCAGATGACTTCAATTAGCTTTCCCCATCGTCTCCACAGAGTGTCACTATAACTCAGTTGTTAACATATCGCTGGTGGTCTGAAGAGAAGTTCCACAGTCTATAACAAAATACTGGTATATTTTGTTAGAGCTGACCATCCTGCAAAGCAACAAAATGTCAGGCATAAATCGATCCTGCCTGGGTGCAGCAGTGCTGAGCAGAAAGTGAGGAGAAGCTCAAACTCCTGACACTTGCTTCTCCTGCTGACAACCAGGTGTAGTATCAGGTAACACTCAGCTCCTTGCAAGGAAAGCAAGCACTGAAGAGCCCGTAATTATTCTTTGTTGAACGATGTCAGCAAACAGGGCTGACAAAAAGGGGATTTCATGTCAGTATGTAAGGAGATGGCAGAGCTCTGGCATGTGCCCTTCATGGGCACCTGAAAAAAATTCAGACTGCATCATCTGGAAGTCCCACTGCAGCACAACACATCTGTATTTTCAGAATTATTTAGGTATTAAAACCCAGAGAATATGCTTAAACTCAAATGTCTTCAGAATATCTCCAGTGTGGCAAATATTAATGATACAATGACACATTTTGAAAAGAATATTAGACGCCCAAAAATACATTTTTTATCTACACCCATGTATTACAGATACCAGTTTGTGTCTGTAATTACTGGTATTATCAACCTGAAGGTGTTCCTTGACAATAGTATTGCACAGAAAACAAATAGAATTCTTCCAGAGTAATTTTTGTATAGGTTTAATAAAATGATCTTGTTTAAAATTCATATTCTAGTAAAGAAAAAACAGGAATCTTCAGTTCTGAATTCACTGAAAATGATACTAGTCTCATACTAATGTCTAGCTATTGTTAGATAAATATTAGGTCTTAACATTCAACAGGAATACTAACATACATTACAGGCTTTCTTGTAATAACCTGTGGAGCCCCCCGCAATGAGCAGGAACATACTCATCTAGATCAGGTTGCTCAGAGCCCCATCCAATGTGACTTTGAATGTTTCCAGGGATGGAACATCTATCACCTCTCTAGGTGACTTCTTTCTATGTTTTGCCACCCTCGTTGTAAAAAACGTCTCCCTTATATCTAGTCTAAATACACCCTCTTTCAGTTTAAAGTCATTACCCCTTGTCCTCAGGCCCTGATAAGAAGTCTGTCCCCATTCAGGTACTGAAGGCCACAGATTTTCTTCAAAGGCCACAGTAAGTCCCCCCGGAGTCTTCTCTTCTCCAAGCTGAATAACCCCAAGTCTCTCAGTCTCTCCACTTGAGAGAGGTGCTCCAGCCCTCTGATCATCTTTGTGTCCCTCCTCTCGACTCACTCCAACAGGTCCATATCTTTCTGTGCTGAGGATTCCAGACCTGCACACAGTACTCCAGGGGTCTCACAAGAGTGGAGTAGAGGGGCAAAATCACCTCTCTTGATCTGCTGACTGTGATTCTTTTGACGCAGCCCAGGGTACAGCTGGGTTTCTGCGAAGAAGCGCACATTGCTGGCTCATGTCCAGCCTCTCATCCACCAGCACCCCCACGTCCTTCTCAGCAGGGCTGCTCTCAATCCCCTCGTCCCCCAGTCTGCGTTGATACCTGGGGTTGCATCAACCCAGTTGCAGCACCTTGCACCCATAATGTATAAGGAGATTATGATGTATGCAAAATCTACCAAATCTAATTGAGCATAAGAGAAAATCTATTGCTGTGAAATATAACATAAAACCTTAAACTACTTGGTAAGTCATTGTAATATAATAAATGGGATAATAAATCCTTTTAGTCATTGTGAGCCCAAACTAAATCTACCAAAAGAGGTAAGCAAGAATTATACTCTTTTTTTCAGCATTATTTAAAGACCAACCCAAACCATGCCCCCTTGCTAGACTTTTTTACAGTCTTCATTACTTCAGATAGAAGAGACAAAGTACAAGACATAATACTGTGTTTTCTAACAGATTGCCCAAACGTTCCTGAGCTGCACATAAAGTTTGATGAAGCCTTTAAGCTGGTTAATCTCTCAGGGGAGCAGTATGAGCAGATTCTCCAGGTGGTTCGGCATCACACAGAAGACACTTCCTACTTATTGACCAAAATGAAAGAAAGATTTGGGTGGGTCTCTGAATTATCCAATATGACCATCAGACCAGAAAGCATTTTCAATATAGTTAAGGTAAGGGTTGTCTTCTGAAGGGAGTTATTGCTGCCTTTGACCTGCACTTTGCTCATATTTATGTTCTGGGGTGTTTTGGGTGTTTGTACATGTGTAATGTCTGGTTGTACAACACAACATTCCTATTCATCTTGAATTTGTGTATGCTCGATAATCCTTTGATGAGCTGAAACTCCTGAGGTTAGAAACTATTTTCTTCTAAATCTTTTCAGCCTGATGCATGGCTGACAGGCTAACCTGAATCACTATCTAATAAGACTAAATTGACACTAGTAACTTTGACTGGCCTCAGATTACCTTCACAGATAAATTGCACTGTACCAGTCAGTAACACGTCTTTATTGGGTCAATTAATATCTAGCTATCTGTCTGTGTTTGTACCTATATACTCCAAAGTTCAAAGAAGGCAAATGTTAGACTTGTTGCAGTGGAAGCTGCATATATTTGACAGCATCTGCCAATATTCCAGTAAATACATCATGATTAATTGTATCTCACACACCAGAATACATCCACGGTCAATTCAATCCATTTTCCTGGGCAAGGGACAAATTCTCCTTTCCTACCCAGAAATACAATGTACTACTATTACCACAAAAACTACACAAAATGATGGTGCAAACCACAAAAAATAAAGCACAAAATAGATACAAGAGGACAGGTACACTTTCCCAACTCAGTCTGAGCTATCTGTTCTAGGAAAATAAAGCTACAGAACTAAGTCTGGTTTAGAAAAACACCAATAATAAATAACTTCAACCACACAAAAGTTGTAGTGAAATTAGTGGGACAACTTACAAGTTTTCATTAGGAGCACAGAAGTCCTTTATAGGTGGCGTTCATGGTATAAATATGAACATGTAGTTCTTTAATATGGTCTTGCATTGCCATATCAGATCTTTCCACCACCTACAATAAGCTTTGGCATTAATTCAGACACCCACTATCTTTTCAGAAGAAAGCAATTAAAAGAAAGAAGAGAGGTCTAAATTAATTCCTCTATTTGATTTTCCCTTATTAAAGACAGTGGGCACAGTAGGTATAAACAACACTGAAATTACTCAGTAGTTTGTAGTGTCTGAAGTACTGATCTCTTCTAGGTGGTACCTGGGGATCCCTCCAGTAAAAATGAAACTGTGGTAGACGTGAATATTCTGACTTCTCCTACTTTCACCATTAAAGTTCCTCCCAGTTTAGACCCACAGAGTGCTGAATTCATTGAATATGTAGCTGGGAAAGCACTGCAACTGTATAAGCAGAATTTTTAAGTGGTAAGTTCATTCTTTCTCCTTTCATAGAAAATACAATTCTTCCTAACAGGTATTTACATTGCAATAAACTTTACTTGGAACAGAATTCAGTCATGGTATATACAAGAATGCCTCCTCAGAAAGACATATTGATTGAGACAAACACAAGTGTTATGGAAAACACAAACAAACACTCAAATGTTCTGGCCTGCAAACACAGACAGGATGATACTAAATGATTTGACTTATTTAACTGTGAAACCCTCGATCTTCAAGTAACATCTGGGATGAGGTAACGTGATGATAAATATTTCATTAGAAAAGAATTGCCTTACAACCACAGTCCACTGTCTTGGCATGGAAAAACATGTCTTTGTGTTTATTCATCATGAATGAACTGGAATTATCACTATTCATTATGGTTTTTATTTTCAGTGGTGTTTAAGAGTGTGCTCCTATTATTTTCCATGATAAAGGGCTGCAAAGTGAGAATCACCACCAGAACTTGAAAGAGCTGTCCTATCATAACATTTCTCCATTAGCAGCACTCTACTCAGATTAACAGTATAAACAGAATCTGCAGTTCAACTTGCAGGAACATGCACAAGAAGATCTTTCTCATGGCTTCTAACCATTTTCATGGAAAGGGCACACAAGAAGCCTCCCTCCATGTTTAAGGGATTTCCAGATGATGAAGGAAGAACCAGGCAGGCAGGCAGGAATTAAAAAATGCTTCATATTCTCTAATCCGACAGGGAATCTCCAGGAAAGATGGGGTGGGTTTAAGTGGCATCACATTGCTGTGGGGCTTGTGAACCACCCTCCCCTAGGTTTCCTTTCCCAGGGGACCCTGGGATGCACAGCTTTAGTGGCCTCCAACTCTTACGAGAGGCTTTGCCAGGGGACAGAGCCACAAGATGCATGAGACCTTCAGGCAAATCCCTACATTGTCCCCCCAGTCCTCAGAGAAGGACTAGATTTGGACATTGCTCCTTTTTAGGTCATTGGGTGTCTGATATCCTCAACTCAGCAACTGAAGCATGACCTGAACACACTGAGAAGTCCGAGGAGGCATGTAAAAAGCATTCAACATAAACAAAGTAGATGAAGAAAATTTCAGTATTTTGTATTAACTCCGGTTATTTTTTTGAGGTTAGACGTACAATTTCTAAACAGATGAAAGAAGTCATTCCCACCAGAGAGGCTGAGGTGGGCTGCAGAATTTAGGCATAATATAATAAGCCTCACCATGAGCTTTGCTTAGGTAAATATTGGTAAAATGATGTGTATATTATATTTAAAATACAAACGTTTTTAATGTTTATAAACATATCAAATAAAATGTTCAAATGGTTTCTATACAAACTTTCTTCAAAATCCTCTGTAATTGATATGCACTTATTGACAATATACACTCTTTCAGATCATGGAATACTAATCTTCAAGGCCAAATAATGAGAATAATTATTTCCCTAGTCTGATTATGATTTTTAGCATGAATCTTAGTCTGATTTTTCTGTGCAACATATCTTGTGTAGCAGTTTCATACCTGAGAAAAGTAAGTGGCATTGATTTCCAAATCACACTACCATTTTACATTCAGTTTGCACAAGATTTAGGGTACATGAAAATGTGATCATAAAAAAAAAGAGTTAAAAGTCTACAAGAAAATGGAAAGATCTGTAAGAACAGAAAAAGAGGGGAAAAAAAATCAATTTCTCTTTGGTTTTTATGTCATTTATGTTTCTATAGTGGGACACTGATACATTCCACACATACTAGTTTTTCTAACATATTTTTCTCAATCCAAAACCAAAATGTAAAATTTCTTTTTTTTTTTTTTTTCCTCCTCCTAGGAAAGAAGATGTGTGAAATCTTTCTTCCTTGACCACTATGGTTGAAATACCCCTATGCTCAACATGTAGCTAATTGTTAGATTACTATGGTTAAAATAGTTGCATATAAATAAAATTTTGCTTAGTAAATACTGTGACATATGAGCTAGCAACCAAAGACTGTAGGAATCTTTAAATCAAAACCAAAACAAATCCATTTTAATATTCATTTATTTAAATAAAATTAATTTATGTTCTAAACTAGGTAATCTTTAGAGATGGCTCTGGTTATGCAAATATTTAAGAAAATAATTAGCTGTAAGCATACAAGTAATTTATATTTGCATTCTTAAATTGAAGCACATTCTTAAGCATTTTCAAGATTGGTCCCTACAGACGTTGCACATTTGGCTAAGTCTGAATCAATCAGATTTCCATATGAATGTAGCATATTATTTTGCAATGAAAATGTTCCATTTCTTCTTTCAGTTGCTTTTGATGTTTATTGTGTACATTAAATGACTTTTCTGAATATGCAGTACTGAGTAAGTTTTCTGCCTTTGGCATTTCTTAGTTGTAGTTTGCCTCTGGAGTTTATTTTTTAATTAACAGCCTTTATCAGTAAAGACGTTTGTTTTTTCCAAAATTATACACATTAGCTTTCAGTGGTATTTGTAAATTATAATAAAGGTTAAGAACTGATATATCGCTCAGCTACAAGTAGAGCTCTAGGTGACTTCGTTTCATTTGCTGCACCCAGCATTTCTAAGCATTTTTTGCACACATGCAAATATGCACTATTTTCAACAGTATCCCTGCTAAATAAGTCATATTAATTTCAAAATGTACAAAACCATCTATATTAGATTTGAATATAGAAAAACATCCACACCCTAGTTATACTTTATGTTTTCCTTTACTTCTATAAATACAAGTAAGTGTAAAAATTTATACAAGAAAAAGGCCATTTAAATGTTTTAAAGAGTGGGAAAGATGATCTTCTGCCTGCTGCAAGGATAGGTAGCATTTTCTAATCCACAGTCCTTTGTTCTCCCTAACTTCCATCTTATATACCTGTATTACAGGCTCCTAATCGTGAGAGATTAGCAGTCATAACTCCTGTAGTCACACCAGTTGTCAGAAAGCCGGGCTTTATCTGAGAGATAAGTGACTCTTACAAAATGCTTGACTTCTAAGATATACCAAAAAAGAAATATTCCGAGAATAGTCAGTTTGTTCTGACTAGCAGAGATTAAACCTGGAAAATTTTCATAGGATACCACATTGGGAACAGTTGCAATGAGACATAAATCAGGATGCAAAATGACGCTGAGACACGGGAGAAGCTGAGATCAACAAGATGAGACTCAATAAAAGTAAGTGCTGAGTACTACCCTCAGTGAGAAAGCAAATGTGTCGATACAATAACAGCAGAAAGCTGATGACAAGGTATGGCATAAAAGGATCTTGGATTCAAAGAATCACAGAATGAAGGAGATGGGAAAAGACCTCTGAGATCATCGAGTCCAACCCGTGACCAAACACCACCATGTCAACTAGACCTTGGCCACGTACAGTCTTTCCTTAAATACCTCCAGAGGTGGTGACCACCATGTCTCTGGGAAGTCCTTTACAAAGTCTGTGAAGAAATTCTTTCTGATGCCCAACCTAACCTCCCATGGCACAGCTTCAAACTATACCCTCTGGCCCTAGTTGGCTGGGAGAAGACACCGACCCCCACCTTGATACAACCTCCTTTCAGGTAGTTGTAGAGTGATAAGGTCACTCCTGAGCCTCCTCCAGGCTAAATAACACTGGCTCTCTCAGCCGCTCCTTGTAGGATTTGTGCTCAAGACCCTTCACCAGCTTCATCGCCCTTCATTGAGGTGCTCAATGTCCTTGAGAAGCTCAGGTCACTACTGCAATGTGGAAGACGAGCTGTACCTGGGGCATGGCACTGCAGGGGCACCACACCAAAGATATGGGAGGGTGGCACCAGGTTGCACGCAGGGCTTTGGTGGTTCAGATATCCCAGCTGGGGGGATCCAACTGATAGGTTGGATCAGATAGGTCAGATACTGTCCCCTGCCCCTGCCCAGCTGAAGGTTTTGGTTTTGTTTAGCTCTGAAACGGGATGCCTCAGGCTGCAGAGAGAGGGAGGTAGACGAAAAATGCCAACAGCACCTTCCAGCACGCGATGAGCCTGGAGAGCAGTTACTTTGCTACCGGGGCAGGTCAAAGTAAAGTCACAGAATCAAAAGACCTCCGAGGTCATCGAGTGCAACCCATTACCAAACACCACCATGTCACCAAGTGCCACGTCCAATCTTCCCTTGCTGCAGTACCTCCCCAGGCAGCCCATTCTGGTATCTCCTCACACGTTCTGTGAAGAAATTCTACTTAATGTCCAGTCTACACAAGTTGGCACAGTTTGGAGCACTGACCCGGGCCAGGTGCTCGGGACAGCCCCTCCCTCAGGGGGAACAGAGACCGCGCCCGTGGGGGCTACAGCGCGGAGTGACGCCGGGCGCGAGGAGGGAAGGAGAAAGGGAAGAGGGGGAGCAGGACACAGCGGGGCTGCTCCGCCCCTCGGCGCCGCTTGGCGGGAAAGCCGCGCTTTGGCGGGCTCGGAGCAGCAGCGGCGGCGGCGGGCGGGAGCAGGAGCGCCGTGCAGCCGGAGCACAGCCCGCCCCGCAGGGAGCCTCTCGCCCGACATGCCCGCCGAGGGGCAGCCGCTGAGCGCCCCCGCCGCCGGCCCGGGGCTCGGCGAGACGCAGTACCTGCAGCAGGTACGGCACATCCTGCAGCACGGCCACCGAAGGGAGGATCGCACCGGCACCGGCACCCTCTCCGTGTTCGGCATGCAGGCGCGGTACAGCCTGCGAGGTGGGTACAGCCTGCGAGGTGGGCACAGCCTGCGCGGTGGGCACAGCCTGCGCGGTGGGCACAGCCGGCACCCGCGGCCCCTGCCTCGGCTCCCTGCCCTTCGCTCCCTGTCCCCTGCTCCCTGTCCCCGGTCCCCTGCCCCTGCTCCCTGTCCCATGTCCCGTGTCCCCTGTCCCCTGCCCCTGCCCGCCGGGGTGGGGTGTTGGGAGGTGTCACACGCCATCTTGTACCCCGGGACTGACCCGCTCCCGCCCGCCGAGAGATCTGAGAACGAGAATTACACATCCTCTCCCAGCTCCTCGCTGCATATCCAAGACTCTGAGTGTCAAAGGGTGGCTTTGGGAAAAGCCTAAGTCTGTTCACCCTTGGCGAATGGCTGGTCTCCTCTGACACCCTAAAACTCTCTTCCAGATCAGTTTCCACTGTTAACAACGAAGAGAGTATTCTGGAAGGGAGTGCTGGAGGAGCTGCTTTGGTTCATCAAGGTTCGGTGTTTGGATGTCTCTGTGTGTGCTGTGCCTGAGTGGGATAAATGGAACGAATTAGTGTGGAGTGGATTAAGGGATTTGGGGTAACTGCAGGTGCTTATGTTCCTACGAGAAATGCAACCACCAATATTTGGACCACACATGGAAGGCCATTATCTTCAAGACATTCTGCCTGTTGCTAACAGTGCACTCAGAAGAGTTTTTCTTCTATTTCTTTTTAAGGGATATCGTCTGAAATAGTGAGGGCTTTTGCTGATTTGACTATACTCCACAGTTATAAAGCCTAATACAGTGTCTTTTCTTAGTGTTTGAATAAGAAATAATAATATGTAATAGATAGTAGGCAATTTAGTGATCTGCTTTTTAATATTGGAATAGCTTTTATTGATTTGAACAGAAAGAAGCAGTGCAGAACCATGGGTGAAGTGAGATTGATATAAACCCTAGGCTTTGTAGTAGCAAAAAAATGAGATCTAGTACAGCTAATAGCTATGGGTAGAATAATAAAATTCAACTACAGATAATTCATTACAATGTAAGTGTTCCTTTATATGTTGTGACATTGTGCAGGTATGGGAAAGTCTACCTAACCATTTGCTACACAGCAGGAGTCAAATACACATTCATTTTTTAAAAGCTTTGGTGTTTTTTTTTTTCCCAATGTGAAAGACTAGACATTCCCCAAAACAGCTTAATTTCTGTGTTGAATTTTTGAGTGTGCTGATTTGGACATGTTGCAGGATTCAGCAACATTTCTCTGGGTCATTTTCACATTTTTGTTGTTTTAACAAAAGGATTTTTAATACCTTAACCTCATTATAGGTGGCTTGGCAAAGACAGTGCCTAGGCTGTACATTTTTTGTTAGTCTGTTTTCATCCATCTGTAAAGTAACATGTTCTCTGCAAATGCACTTATGAGATGACATACCACAGTTGACCTTGAGGCTGTACTGTTTGTGCATTCACAAAGTTAGGAGATTCCAGTGTTAAACAGCAGCAGCAGCATGGCTGTTCCTCAAACTTCATCCCAGTATGTTGCTCTCAAGTTTTATTCTGTCCATGTGCAAGAACCTCATCCAGTACATTAATTAGACTGTTCATCCTTTGTAAGTGGAGAAATACCATAGACTCGAAAAGCTTAATGCAGCTGTTTCAGATAATGTCCTCACTGTTGGAATTGGGAGGCAGAATTTTTACTGTCTGTGTTTTGTAGGGTTCTACAAATGCCAAAGAGCTCTCTGCAAAAGGTGTGAAGATTTGGGATGCTAATGGGTCACGTGAGTTCCTGGATAAGCAGGGTTTCAGCACCAGAGAGGAGGGGGATTTGGGACCAGTGTATGGTTTCCAGTGGAGGCACTTTGGAGCAGAATACAAAGATATGCACACAGGTAATCAATTACATACAATACTCCTGATCGCTTAGTGAGACAACTGTGCTACATCATTTCCAAAACTCTCAGTTTTGTTAAGGGACCAACTGTGAACTGATAGCCAGAATAAATAGTGCTTGAGAGAGTTAAATTTTTTTTCTTACTCAGTCTAATTATCCTGAAATATGTAGCTTTGTATATTGTAGTTTGACATTCGTAGAACTGATGGATCGTAAGGCATACACTGTTACTCTTTTATCTAGAGCAGATGTGGTCACTGATAGCTGGAAGGATGTGTGGCTGTTGCAGTACAGAAGCCCAAACTAGCTCCATTGGATAGCAGTGGAACACAAACTGCCATCTCTGTATACCAATGCAGGGTCCCAGTTTACATGATGCTGTTATACTGGAAAGACTTGGCAGTGCACTACATTCATTGGAGACAGGGGAAGAGAAAGATTTTTCTATTCTGCATCTGGAACAAAGTAGGATGTATCCATAGCTGATGATGCTGTGGACAGAACAGCTGTAACAAGTTATGATGTCATGCAGTACCTGTTGGTGTTATTTTCTGTGGAACTGGTTCTTTAAACTTACTCTGAAGTGTGTTGCTGGCTCTTTTCGAAGTCACTGAAGGAGAAAATGTGGAAAACTTTTCGAGGACTGCCCCTATCTGGTGTGATTCTAAACTCGGATTAACAACATGGTTAATTATCTTGGTGGGTTTTTTTGTCAATACAGCCTCAAAATGAACTTGGTATTGGCGTGTTGACCACTAGTTTTGTGCTAACACGAATGGTGCAAATTGTGAACTGACACGTCTGAAAACTTAGTGAAAAGTTTCAGAGTTCCTGAACTTAGAAGGTCTGAGGCAAAACATAGGGCGGAAAAAATGAACAAGATAAATGCCCATGGGTTTCATAACTAATGGATTTCCTTAAGTTGCATTACTAATGGATAGGTAATTAGCTTCAGGAACTAACATAACAATTTGACAAGGCTTCTGGCACAGTATTGCTGGCAGAAGAATTCCTGAGCTACTAATTGTGTCACAGAAGGATCACAGAATATTCTGAATTGGAAGGGACCCACAAGGATTATCGAGTCCAACTCTTAAGTGAATGGCCCTTCTGGTGATCCTGTATTACTACCTTGCTTGCCAACTTGGGCCTCCCTGTAGCCTAATTTGGTGTTGCTGCAATAAGTTATCAGAAAGAAGTAGTTACCAGTCATGCTGATTCACTGGCATGAGTCAGAACAATGATTAACAACTAATGACTCTTTTATTCTGAAATCCATTCTGACGGTCAGTTAATTTCAGTAAATTTTTTATGTAACTGGAATTGAGCCTAAAATTCAGCCTGCAAGTATCACTGGGTGAAATGTATTATCCTGTACTGTACATCATTAAAGTTCCCTTCTGGCTCTAAATGCTATGGAAGTTTAATTTTCATACATGACCTTATAGTGCTAGATGGATGTGTTTATTCATCTGTCAAAGACTTTGTACTTTTGAGTATGTAAAGAGTGCTGGTATCCCTCAGTGCTGGTCTGGGCATAATTTTATTTTTTTTTTTAATAAGAAGGAGCACTGTAACGTGCAAGTTTAACATCTAGAAAGGCATTTTAATCCAGAAGTGCAATAAATTATTTAGTTTAAATACTGTGAATGACAAGGTGGTAGTATCTTGTCCATTGCAGAACAGCTCTTTTCCTATTTAGGTAACAAGTCATCATGAAGGATAAAATACCGTTCTTTGTTCAACTGTTTTTTTGTATGGTAACTTTTGTTTCTTAGTGATTATGCAGACTTCTTAGTTGGTCTTAATGTCAAGATGTTAAGAATGGAATAAAGTGTTCTAATAAGAATGGTCCTTTTTTCAGTGGGTGCTGAAGGTAGTCAAAGCACACAAAAGAGACGAGGGACATGTCAAAATACCATCATGAAAATTTCACAAGCTTTAGAGAACCCTAAGAAAACACCAAGAATAGCCTATATTTAGAGTGTGCCAACTAATCAATATCACTTTCAAAGTTGCAACAAAATTTTCAGAGGTTG
This sequence comes from Oxyruncus cristatus, assembly GCA_013399855.1. Taxonomy (NCBI): domain Eukaryota; kingdom Metazoa; phylum Chordata; class Aves; order Passeriformes; family Cotingidae; genus Oxyruncus; species Oxyruncus cristatus. The sequence continues at coordinate 1,991,020 of VXAY01004091.1, forward strand.
TAATTTCAGTATTACTTTTCAGTGGGATGTGGGCTGGGTGTAAAAAAAAATACGACTCGAATCTGTCTGGTTTAGATTTTAATTGGTATCTTTCTACAGATTACTCCAACCAAGGAGTTGATCAGTTACAAAAAGTGATTGAAACGATCAAAACCAATCCAGATGACAGAAGAATCATTATGTGTGCCTGGAATCCAAAAGGTATTGAAGAGCAGAGTTTAAGTGAATGCAGTTGCACATTATCTTGCTGTATGCTAAATTATGTTCTATTCCTGTGTCCACAGTCAGTTCCATTTGGTGTCCTTATTTATTCTTTATAAAACTATCAGGAATGCAGTAAAAATGACTAGGGGTTTTAGGTTTGATTCTCTTTCTACTTAAGCCTCATGCTCAGACCTCAAAAACATTGAACTATTTCTTAAGAGTTTTTCTTTCCAGGTTAAAGTAAACTTAACAAAACCCTTAAAACTAGAGGACAAAAGTATTATTTGTGTTGTAGTCATTGAACACAGGTTGTCTAGATATCCATTCATTCTGTAGGGCTACTTCTAAACCAGAGCTAGTGCAAGAGAATGTTTAACTTCAGCACTGGTGGATCTGTGCTACAAAAAAATTTACTGGTGTGTGAAAGGGCCTGCCACATGCTGTTACTGGTATTTTTAAGGTTAAGCATTCTCAGATATCAGAAGATAACCTGGCTAAAGTTTTTCCTGCCACGCTGCAATTGTGCTATCTGCACTTTTTAAGTGTACATAAACACTCAAAAGATCTTTTCTGATTTTTTTTTTTTTAATTGATCATTGCTTTTATATCTCAACAAGCAGCAAAGGCACATTGCAATGGGAAGGGAGTAAGATGAAGCAGTTGGAAGTCGCTTTAGGGTACGTGCTTAATTTTAGTCTTAATGTCTTCCTTTAGGGAAATCAACTGTCTCACCGAGGTGAGTAAACTGCAGTGCAGCATTATGGCGTAAATCTGTTATGTGGAATAACTCTTTGTGACTTTCTCATCATGCAGTCCAGGAGACAGCTTGTCATGACCTGGACTTAATTGCTTGGGCAGCAGGTGCTTATAAACAAGAGAAACAAGCCACAGAATGACAATGCTGTTGGCTCTCTACTGTATCTCATTATATGCTTGTTTAGGTTTTGCATCTTCTACGTTCATAACACACTAATGCTGCTACTGTTTTTTTCTGTGCTGCAATTCCTAGATATTTCTCTGATGGCTTTGCCTCCATGCCATGCCCTTTGCCAGTTCTATGTTCTAAATGGTGAATTGTCTTGCCAACTCTATCAGAGGTCTGGAGATATGGGACTAGGAGTGCCTTTCAATATTGCCAGCTACTCACTGCTCACGTACATGATTGCCCATGTCACAGGGCTAAAGGTAGGTTATTTAATAATTTTACTTAATCTTGTCTGAGAAATGAAGGACTAAAAAAGAGGACTCTTCATGTCATGTCCAAGAAAAACTGGAATGAACAAATCTTGCTGAAATATGTGTAAAAAAGGGCCCTGTGAATTTGATATGAATTGCCACTGGTTTTTATGGGCAGTTAGGATCAGAAATGTAAGCATTCTTAAATTAAGGTTAAACAGACAGAAGATCCTCCAGGTGATGACCATGTCAAAACTGGCCTGTTCACTAGTCTGCTTCTTAGAAATCTGAACAGAGCACTTGTCCTTATGGGATAGTGACATACAAGTGGTTAAATTTTGTAGGATGTGTTTATTAGAAGCAAACAGTAGCTCAGAAGTTGCTGTCAAGGTTTTAACTTGGATATTCTGCCCACCTAACTTCCAGCTATAACTTCCGCTAGGTATTTCTGTGATTTTCTGCTGTAGATGATTATGTGGAATGGTAGTATGTGCTCAAATAGCTCCTGCCCTGACTTCAGAGATATATTTTTTATTTTGACAGAGAAATTAAAAATGCTCAACAGTCTTGTACATGTGAGAACTCCTTTTCTTTAGGGCATGTAAAAATTGTAAGGCCATTTGTACTTGATCCTTCTGCTGCCAGCAACATGAAGGGGAACTTAAATAAGGAATTAGGGAAGAATCAGTCTTCACAGCAATTGCAAACAAATTAGTCCAAGGTACTAGTCCATGTTAGTCCAAGGTAAAGTCCATAAGGCAGTTGTTGTCTTCTCACCCATTTTGTCTCATGGCTTTGATGGTTTTCAGACAAGGGACTTGCCTACATTGGTCAGAGGCCAGTAAAATAGCTGATAAAACTTACCTGAGTTAAATTAGATTGCTCAGGGGCTGCGAAACCACAGAACTTGCAATCTTGCAAACACATCTGGATGCTTGATAAGTGCTTTGGGGTTTAGACTGTGACTGTCACCTCCACTGCTGAAAAGTACAATGTTTGGTAGAGGCTAAGGCAGCTGCTCTGAAACCAGCTTTGGCAAGTCATACTTACTAGAAGTAAAGGGTAAAAGCTGGATGTCACCGCCATGTCTGTTTCTGTCTTGGTGAGCAGATCAGAAGTGCTCCATTCAATACCAAAGCTATTATCCTAGCAGGATTTCAAAGATAAATTTTTTGGTAAGCTAGTGGAAATTTCATTATGATTTTCTTTAATTATGCAATAGTCGGGGAAGCTAGTGTCCTTCAAAGTTTTCAAGGATGTCTTGTCTATACAATCCAGTACAAAAGCTGCAATTCCACACTAGATGTAAGATACTAGGAATCAATACTGTAAGCATTGTAATGTTTTGCTTTCTTGAAACCTGACTGTTTGAAAACCACATGTATTCTTCATTCTTTTCAGCCTGGAGAGTTCATACACACTTTAGGAGATGCTCATATATATCTGAATCATGTGGAGCCTCTTAAAGTTCAAGTAAGTACTTACTCTGTATTCTTGTATTGTTTTATCTTCCACAATGCTTGTTCAATGCAGAATTATCTTGGTATTACAAATATCCTTTTGCAAATATTAACTTGTTCGGCTTTTCTTTTCATTTCTACCCTAATAATTGTAATGTACTAATAAATGTAGTGTTCAACTCAGGTAGCAAACAGAAATACAATACAAACATGATTGAGATGTACATTAGTGTACTCTTTTAGAACCAAGTTGGAGATCCAGAATCTGTACTCCTACTTTTGGCTTCACCATGCCAAAACCTTAGAAAATCATCCTGTCTAATCCAGATAAACACGAAATAAGATGTCTTTGTAGTATAGCAGAAAAGGATAACTTAACAATTCACAGAGTTAATCAGTATTACTATTTGGCTGAAAAAGGCTCTATTTTCTTCAGTAATAATCTGTTGCAGTAGGAGAAAATCAGAATTTGATTTCATTTGACTTGGCTTGGATTGACTGTGCTCACCATTTGTATGGTTTAAAACCATTCAGAGAACTAGGTATTGGTTTAGACCCAAATGGTACTGTGAGAAACTGCAGCACATTTGATAAACATCGGGGTCAGAGTTTCCAATTTAGTTTCCTCTGGAAGGAACGTGATCTGTAACCAGCAGAATTGCTTTGCCAGCTGGAAGTGCTTGCAGTGCATTTGGATGATCAGGGAATTCACTTGAAAATTATGCTACTGTCCCTATCAAAATACTAAAGTAGATTCCACCTAACAATATTAAAATTTTCTTCCACTTTTTTTTTTTTCTTAGTATAAGTCTTCTTGGTGGGGAGGAAAAGTCTACATAGTATAATCTGAATTGACATTGAGAACACAAAATCTCTCCTTTCAAGTATTAAGCTTTACGCAGGAAGCTTTCTTTTATTTCAGCTTCAGAGGGAGCCAAGACCTTTCCCCAAACTCAAAATTCTTCGTAAGGTTGAAGACATCAGTGACTTTAAGGCAGAAGACTTTCAGATTGAAGATTATAATCCTCATCCACTTATTAAAATGGAAATGGCTGTTTAATGCTATAAACCAGCATTAAATATTCATGTGGAAATGTACGTAAGCTACTTAGTTTCTATTTCCTGATGGGGCTTTTACATACTTCAAAAGATATCTACTTTATTATTAAAAAGAAATAGATACTAGCAGAACTGCCTTCAGTAGTAACCTGTAGTAGTACAGAACAGATGATTATGCCTGATGCACTGTGCAGACATTAACCCAGCCCTAAGTTGTCAGTGAGCCAGTTTTCTACATGTTTCAGTTACCAGTGGCCACTCCTATTACCATTCAGTTACTATGAGCACTTGCTTATGTGCTTGATGTCAAAGAGGATTCCTTCAGGGTTGGAGAGTTTGTTAAATGTATTCTCAAGAGTATATGTTTAATAAAGCTATTTTAAAAAAAAATTCTGGAAGGGATGATGCATGTTTCATTTTGCTGTGTTTGTTTATGTTTAGTAGTAAAAAAGAGTTGAAAAGCAAAGGATCTTGGAGGGTGAGATCTAGCAAGAAAAAACAAAATTCCCATGTCTTTATAGATGAACCAACAGGAAGACAAAAGATTTAGTGGAACCTTGCCTGAAATGCAGTCTCTGCATGACATCTCAGTAGCAGCAATTTTTTTTTATACCTCAACCCTACATGAATCATTAATTTGATATAAATCAAACAGAGCTGTAGTTAAACAGAAGTAACCAGATAGCATTAGTAATCAGCTCTCTGTCATCATTTAAAACCAGATCCCACAAACATGTGGACTGATTTTGCAGCCTGGAGCAGTAAAAGCTAGAGATCGTAGTATTTGTAGGAATGGAGTTTATTAATTTAATCTTAGCAGAATTCAGCTTTTATCTCTCCTTATCCTTGCAACTTTTGCATTAGCTTCGGTTCTTATAAAATTCCTCTGCAGGAATGTAATTGTGAATAGATCTATGGTTATAATTCAGATATAGCATATTCAATACATATTTGAACACATGGATAAATGCATAGTAATGTTTTGATTAAAGTCAGTAAACTTGTAAGTATTGGAAAAGTGTATGGTTTCTGATAATTCTAAGAATTTGATAATTGGTGTGCTTTAATTACATTCATTCAGTTATGTCACATGCTCCTCCTAATAAATTCCATCTCAGCTCTACTAGTCTTATATTTTAAAGTCACCTAGTTCAGATAGTCCAGGTTTCTTCTACATTAATGATACATCCCAGCTGTAGGTTGTCAGCCACTTCTTACCATGTGCATACTTCTGTAAGTTAAAGGTTCTTGAGTGTTTTTACAGTCCTCTAAAGTACAAAAAACCAGTTTAAGTTGCAAATTCATTTAACAGTTCTGCCCACACTTAGCAAGTTAAGTTCCTTTTGCTGGAAACCACTTTATGTAACACTGCAGATAAGGTGGAATCTGCAGGACGTTTTAGCAAGTGTAGCCAGAGAGGATGTGAAATAAAATGTTGGCCTCAGAGCTTGAGTAGTGGGAATTAGCAGTGTCAGTGAGGTTATCCAGGACAGGAATACCTAGCCTAGTGAAGAATTCAGAATGGGAATAATGTATTTCTTTTCATAAATTACAGAGGAGTTAGGTGAATGGACATACATAGCATACCTTAACAGAGCAATATATATCTCTCTGGAGGAGCTATTACTTTTTAGTATAAGAATTAGCTACAGCTTCACTGTTTTCCTTTGTCAGCACAATTTACTACCAATAGCAGTTGTTGAAGTGAACCTTGTACCTTGAAGTCCAAGAAGGTTTACGGTGTTCAAAAAGATGAGAAAGATGTAAAAAGCAAACTTCACACAGCACACTTTAATGCGAATAAAAGTGAAAACTGATTTTAAAATTCATAGGTATGAGACTTCTATGAGATTTCATGAAAAAAATATTCAAAGAATTTGAATATATAGGCTTAAACAGGAGGTACTCGAGGAATTATGATTTGCAGAATGTGAACACTGTTCACTGCTGCAAAGATGACTAGTATGACTGCAGGCCATATTCAGAGCAGTATTTTAGACAAAACATGGGACATTGCTAGGTCATTTTGGGAAGCTGTGATAGGGACCCGTAGGCCTAATGAGAGAAGGGGTTGTTCTTGGACTTATTTCCTGATGAATAAGCTGTCCCTGAAGCTCACAGTTCCTCACACTCCCCTGCTGATGACTTAGAGCTCTACAGGTGGCATTAGAAAGTCAGTTCCTTACCAGCTCTGCATATCCATAGTATTTCTGAGTCTTTGCCATTTGCTCTGTTGACTGCTACACTCATTCTGCCTCACCATTTGGACTTGAAGAGTTTCCTCTCTACTGTAATTCCTCCTCCAGATGCATCTTTGTATCATTTCTCTACTTTGCAAGGGCAGTTCAATAACTTGGAGATTGCAATGAAATTTCTTACCACTTTGGTCAAATACCAACTTCTACTTTGTACTTCCTTAGACAACCTTCCTTTACCCTTATTATTTCTGACATGTTTTGATATGTTGCAAAATTGGCTTACTGTGATACCACAAAGAATATTAGTTATCTGATTATGACAAATGAAGGATCAGAAAAGAAAGAACGGCTTCTGAATTTTGAGACAAACATCTGTCTGATCAGCCATCAAAATCAATAGTCTGTTAACGAGCCTGACTTGGTGAGTTTGCCACCCTAGTGACTGGTGTCTGTGAAATGTCTGAATATGGAATGCAGCCCAGGTTTCAAGTGCCTTTATCAAAACCACAAACGGTTCACTTTCACCTGCTTGAAGTCTAACCTGCACTTCTACCTTCCCTTTGTAGACCACAGGAAGGTGGGCTTGTGGAGTAGCAACACAAATTCATGCTGTGACCATCATGTAGCAACATATTTTTTATGAAAACAAAAAGCAATCACCATAATCAGTTGGGACTGCATTTTTTTTTTTTTTTTTTATCCCGTTTTCAAGCCGTGCAGATACTTGGGTATGTCCATACTAGAGATGACAGTGCCACACCAAGACATCCAAAGCCCTTTGGTCAGCCCCACAGCATGACATGAAACAAAGAATATTACAGCAGTGCATGCAAGCTTGTGCTCATAAATCACAGGCATGATAGCTGAAGAAACTAATCATACTGGCTTGAAGGGTGGGGAGAGAAAAATTTTCTCATTGCTGCTGCATTTTGAAGAGCCTTACTCTGGAACTTTTTGGCCATCAGCAGCACAGACAAGTTTTAATTCATGGTTCCCAGCCTGCAGCTGTCAGATGTTTAAATATCTCTCTGTTGCGGCAGTGGAAGGGAAAAAAAAAGAGAAGTTAGGACCCGAAGTCTCCCAAATTAACACATTCCAAGAGCTGCTGGCAACTTACATAAAAACATTTGTACAGTGTCCTTCCTGTGTGTGTCTCTATAAATCCAAATTATTTTAATTATTCCATTTAAATGACAGATCACATAAGAATTTGGTTGACGTGAACTTCAGGGATGTTGCCAATATTAAAAATCAGCTTATACTTGTAATGTTAAGAGCACTACACCTGACACAATGAAGTGAGGTACACTGAAAAAAAAAATCAATCAAAAAATCAAAATGTACCAAAGGGCATAGTCGTCCTGGAATGAGTTTGGAAATTACTGCCCCTTAATTGGATGTTGAATCGCGTAAGTGAAAGTGAAGTGAAAATGCTGGGGTCAAAATGGCTGTTCCATTCCAGGCCAAGGACATGGGTTTAACGTGCACAAAGGCATGCTGAGTTTGTAGTGAAACTATTATGTAATGTTCACGCAAACTGATCTGGCAGCTCTGCCAGATAATTGCCTCACAGATTGCCTCAAAATCTTTTCAACATTTAGGTTCCTTTAGGAGCCAACTCACACCGCCTTTGGTCACCAAACTGTGTCCTCAGGCACGAACTTGGGGTACTCTGGGGATAGGATTCAGCATGCTCAGGACTGCACAGCTTTGAGATGTGCCTGCCTTGGTGAATGAGCAGCTATTCCCATTTTGAGACAGCTAAAGTGAATATAGCAGTGATTCTGCTGTAGGAAATCATTCCTCCTGGAGACTACTCCATCTAGATGAGAGATGGACTTGTAGACAAGATACAGTTGGATGAGAGTCAGGATTCAATTTCTACCTGTACTAGAGACTTCCTGTCTGGAACTTGACTAAGCTGTTCAATCAGTTAAGGCCTCATATTAATTTCCGATGTTTCTAGTACAGATAATTGTATTCCCCTTATTCACAGGCGAATTCTGTAGATAAATACATTAAATGCTTATGTGGTTCTTAGATGTTATGGTGGAAAGAAGAGAAAGGTTGTACAAACCATCAAGTAAAGCCAGTATTCAGGACCAGCCTTTAATTTGTAAAGCAAGGCTGCACTAATGGGTAATTCAAAGCCATCCTAATATATATTCATTATAAAACACCCCCCTCTGCAAATTAGGTATCCTGTCTACTGGTAGACAACAGCTGAGAGAGAGAAGTACAATTAAATATGTTGATAGCAGGGCTTGGCATGAGAAACTGGCAGCAGAGAAATTACACTAATGTCATCACTGTCGTTTCCAGCTGCTGCAGAGAACCGAGAACTTGTTAATTCACATTGTTTGGCTCTGTAGATTTGGTGTCAATACTCGGAAAAAGGATGGATGGATGCAAATAAAAAGCAATTTACTTCAGGCCGGAGACTGGTATTCTAGAAGGTACCAGCCTGTCTACTGACACCTTGCTGTTTATGATATATCCGGGAGTTGGTTCTGGTCTTTGGACTCATTAAAAATATTTCATGCAAAATGTATTTAATTATAGCTGATGGCAGTGACTTAAGTACTAATACTAGCAATGAGTTTCCTTGGGGAGAAGAACAGGTTTCAACCTTTTAAAATAGCTGCGTATGTACCAGGTAAATTCCTCCTTAGGACAGGCAGGGCACTGAGTGCAGTGACAGACCTCGCCATGACCAGTCTCACCCGGGGCTCACTCCCTCTGTCCACAGGCCTTAGTTCCTGCCAGGGTTGTATTAGCAGGTTGTATTGGGTCTGGCTGAGCTGGAGTTCACTTCCCCACAGTAGCCCTCACAGTGCTGTGCTTTGCACTGGTAGCTAGAAGGGAGTTGATAAAACACCGGTGTTTCAGCTACTGCTGAGCAGGGCAGGCACAGCATCAGCGTTATAACATTCCTTCTCGAATCGAGGGCAAGATCCTGGGAGGAGACACAACCAGGCCAGCTGACCCAAACTGACCAAAGGGATATTCCACGCTGTATGATATCAGCTCAGATACAAAAGCTGAGGCAAGGAGCAGGAAGGCGGGCATTCGTTGTCTCCAACGAGGTTCCTGCCTGCTCAGGAACCCTTACACGTGCTGAAGCCCTGCTTCTTGGAAGTGGCCGACCATCACTGCTCATGGGAAATAGAGAATAAACCATGTTATCTTTTGCTTTGCTTTTGCACACACAAGCTTTCACCTGGCTTCTGCAAGTTGATTTCCACCTTACCCTCTCCCCTGTCCAGCTGGGCAGGGGAGTGATAGATAGAGCGGCTGGGTGGGTACCTGGCGTCCAGCCAAGGTCAATGCACCACACAGGTGTACCTGATTCCAGCTGTGCTACAGCTGTGGAATGAACCAACACCCCAGCCTGGCTGGACATACCCTGGGCCATGTCTGACCGTGGTTCCCCTCACTGCCCAGTCTCTACACATACCCATCTCCTTATCCCCAGGGAGGTGCCCCGTGCTTGGGGCTGGGGCTACCCCACTGCCCCCCGTCACCCCTGCTCCTGAGTGCAGGTGGGATGAGCCTGGCTGGGAGGCCTCTGCCCTGCTGTCCCCATGGGGATCCCTGGGAGCAGCTGGCCTCTGTGGCATCCTGCCTGCAGGTATCTCAGGCTGCCTCATGCTCAAAGCAGCACTGTAGAGCTGGGCCCACGGCTGCACAAGACCTTGCTCTGCAAACCTGGCCTGGCCTGGCTCTGGGCTCTGACCCTCCACTGTGATTTAACCCCAGCCAGATATGAAGCACCACCACAGGCAATCGCTCACTCCCCCGCCAGCAGGACTGGGGAGAGAACTGGAAGAGTAAAAGCCAGAAAACTTGTGGTTTGAGGTAAAGACAGTTTAATAGAGAACGCAAAAGCCACATACTCAAGGAAAACAAAACAAGAAACTAATTCACTGCTTCCCACGGGCAGGCAGGTGTTCAGCCATCTCCAGGAAAGCAGGGCCCCATCACATATAACAGTTACTTGGGAAGACAAGCGCCATCACTCCAAATGTCACCCTGTTCCTCCTTCTTCTGCCCACTTTATGTACTGAGCATGATGTCATATGGTGTGGAATATCCCTTTGATCAGTTTGGGTCACCTGTCCAGGCTATGTCTCCTCTCAGCCTCCCATGCAACCTCAACCTCCTCACCACAGTGGCAGTACAAGAAGCCAAAAAGGCCTTGGCTCTGTGTAAGCCCTGCTCAGCAATAATGAAAGCATCTCTATATTATCAACACTGTGTTCAGCACAAATCCAAAACACAGCTCCATACTAACCACTGGGAAGAAAATGAACTCTACCCCAGCCAAAACCAGCACACCCTCCTACAGCACTGGCCCCTGCCTAAACCCCTCATATGGGGACTTCGGGACTCTTCAGGGGCCATCTGAGAATCCCCCCTTTAATCTCCATCCAGAAGCCTGTCAGGCCTCTGGGGATACTTAGGGTCTGCCTGAGCTCCCCACCTGGCTCCAACAATCCCTGTCGTGCCTCTTTCCCATTTCTGTCTCCCTGCCCTGGCTCTCTGTCCTCTGGAATGCCCCCTACACCCCACAGCAATTAAATCACTCTTCAGCAAGTCTCATCAGACCCCAGTTGTCTGTTGGGTGGGAGGACACAGCCCTCTGGGGAGTAGTTCCTGCCAGGGCAATGAGGGCAGGATTGGCCCTGCTGGCCCCATCCAGCCTCACTGGCAGCCTTCCCGCATCACACCTCCCGTTAGACCCATCTCAACTCAGGACACGGCCCCCAGTCCCTGCCTGAGCTACCCCCAGATGTGAGAACCTTCTGTCATATCACACCTGTGCCAAGCCATGGACCTCACTGAGCTGGACCCTGAAGCACAGACTGACTGTGCAGCTTGACCTGGGTCTGCCTTCGTCACCATGGACAGGCTGGCAGTCACTGGGCTGCGTCTGGCCCTCGTCCCTGTCCCTCAGAGTGGTCTCCTCATGATGGCTTCTTCTGGTAACCTTCTCAGTTGACTGCTGCTCTCAGACCTGCCCTGCCAGCTGTGGTGTTGGGTCGTGGCTCCCCAGCCCTCCCTGCACCCCTGACAGTGCCCCTGGTGGCATTGACAGCATGACTTGCAACTAATAGCAACTAATGCATTGTAGCAACTAATAGCATTGTTCTCTGGGATTTTGATATCTACAGTTGAGTTAGGACAGCACAAATAGAGTTGATACAAGAGGAGGAGCCTGGAACCTCTCCACTCTAGAACTCAGTCCTTTACATAGCCACTGCAAAATGGGAGCTGGATAATTATCCTTTGGTTACAGGGGATATCAGCTTCAGCAACCCTGCAGTTCTCTACAGACCATGCTGTTCAGCCTACACCGGTCTGCACGGATGTTATCCAAGCTGTCACACGGAGGTTCAGTGTTCTTCACAGAGCAGCATGGACTTAGTCTTTGTACCTTGCTTTTCTGCCTCTCATATGGGCAATCACAATCACAGATGCATTCTTTTGTATTTCTCACTGATGTAAGAATATGAAAATTTAGCAATTACTTTCATAATAATAATTTAAAAAACCCAGATATTTCCAGGTTGTTCCCAGAAACTGCGTGTGAGAAGAATGAACCAGGTAGAGAAGGTGGAGTGAGGCAACCTTGGTAGGGAATAACTGAAGTAGAGATCAAGTAATTTTCAGCTTCATTGAGAAATGAAAAAAGGAGTTCTGGCACCTGCTCCAAAGGTCATGCAGTAGATGCATTAAATAAATAGCAATTAGGAAAAAGCCCAAAGCACTTACACATACACTCACATGTTCCGTCGTTGCCGCACCAGTTCCTAGAAGTGCTAAGGCCTGCACGGAAATAAACATTCCAGACTTGCTTTTGTTTGCTTTTTTTTCTTTAAGTTCCCAGTGGAGCTACTCAGTAGCGCAAAGGATGGAATAACATTTGATGCAGCATACTGGTTTATACTTATTTTATAGAAAATGTAATATATGTTATAAAACTTTTTAATGATTGTTTTTTTTCTGCTTTCTCTGCTCTAAAAGCAATGCAAAGAACTATATACAGGGTGTGCGGAGCAATAAAGAAATTCACATACTGTACATCTGGGGTTATAACAGTGCTGCTAAGTACAGTGTGTTTGGAGCACAAATTCTGAACCAATCTTCCAATTTTACTGGGAACCACACATTTAAAAAAAGTCCATTCCCATTTCATACTAAATGTCAGCTGCCTTCCTCATGTAGGCATTACAATACTTTTAAGTATTGTTTTAAGAAAGTAACTATTTTTTTAAACTTCAGGGAATACAGGTGCAGAATGTGTATCAAGATCATGTAGCAAATATATATAATGTTATTCTGAATCACGAGTTCAATCTGAACTCTGAATATGTGAAGGAACAGTTTCAACATTACACTACCATACTGATTGGGGTCACTGCAGTATTATTGAAAAAAAATGTTGAGTCTCCAAGCTTTGAAATAGTTGCACATCCCATCTGGAAATGCATATCCTCATCTGGAAAAGTTGGCTTCTTAGTCCATGAGGGTTTACACTTCCTTTACTTCCCATTTTTGCTTTGCATTCAGCATTGGGGGATAAAGAAAGTAAGAATCAAATACAGTGAAGGATTCTACTGACTTTTTTTCCGTCAAACTGCGAAATTTATATGAAGTGGTAGAAACTCAGGAAAATAGAAAGCAAATGAAGAGTTGGAATTGCCATGCTGTCTACATTGTGCTTTTGGCCACACTTGTGCAGAGTTGCAATGACTACATCAATATCCAGACTAGGTTTGAACCAAGCAGATCAGGACCTGTAGGAAGTAGAGCACAGTATGCTATGGGAGTGAGTATATCTAAACAGCATATACTTGGGCAAAGCACCCTAAAACATGGGCATGGCTGCCTGAAATTTTCAGCAGAAAAGCTTCTCGACAAAAAAATGCAGTACTTTAAATAAGATGAGTTTCTGAAGCAGCACGTCTCTCCCACACAAGGGAGAAGTTTTCTTCCTATAAAAAAATGAAACATCTGAAAATTACACAATAGTTCCTCTGCAGGCTCTTATGGTCCTTGCCATTCTGTATTCACAGAGTTCTTGATTCAGCGTTCCATGGCATTTGGCACCCCATGAAAGCTTCGTGCTGCACTGCAGCAGGTCAGTGCAGCAGCTGTGGTGGGTCAGTGAACACATGGGGCAAAGAATACGGCCATAGTAGTAACATTTCCAAATAAAAACATGTGACTTCCATCAAATTATTTCTTTCCATCCAAATATTTTCGTTTTAATAATATCTTTTCCAGCTTATTTTTGACCAAATATTGTTGAAGAATACTAATAGGCTTTCCTCTGAAAGCCTCCTTGGATGTAAAAGGCAATTTAAATCTTCTAGAAGACAATCCTGGTAGCAGGGTTCCCCTGCACACTCAAATTTTTGGCACAGAAATACATGATATAATTCTTAGTAATGTATCTTCTTTGGTCATATCCAAATTGGTCCTTGTTGAATTATATCCGCATTTGTTACCATCATTATTCCAGATTTGAAGAAGGAAGAAAAAATATTTGTCAATAAGTGCTTATAATGAGAGATATTTCATCTAATGGTTTTAAATAGAGAATAACATAGTACAGTAGCAAAAAGTGATATTCACAGTTATTTCATCTGGGTCAGTCATTTCTCATATAAATCTGCATCTGTAAATATCATCCTGTAGATATGCATCCACCTGTACTTTGAACCCATATGCATACTTGGAACTACATATGGATCACTTCTGAATGATTAATGGGGCAGTAAACTGGAATCCATAAACTAGAATTTACAATTTTAGCATCACTGCCTTACAGAAAGAACTTTCTTATTACTTTTCCTCCCTTGTGAATAAGCTTCATCCTACTCTGAAAATGAAACAGCAATGGTTTTTCATAAATCAATGGAAATATGTTTATCTTCATCTGTGACCAGCCCTCAGCTTTGCCACACCATTACTGTTTTCCTGCAATGCAGCATTATGCAGTAGTAGAAAGGAGTGTCTGGGAGAGATACAGAAGCAAGGTCATTGCTGCCCATATCACAGACCTGGAAGAGTTAGACTAGGCCTAGTTCATCGGTTCAAAGCACAAAACACAGAAGAATAACAACACTAAACACATTGTCCAGCCTCAAGGCCCATGTGTGTAACTGCAAGCAAAGTTACATCAGTTAATTATATATCTCCAAATAAATCTACCACACTGCATCTCAAATAATATTAATTTACAAATAATTAGAATAAGCTTTTTATTTCTTTCTGAGAAGTAGCTAGGGAAAAAAAATCAGAAAATGAGATCAGATGTATCCATAACATCCAGCTGAACCAAACCCCTCAACCCAGCCGACTATAACATATGACAAATTTTTCTTATCCAGATATGAACATCCCCTGAAGTGGCAACACTATTTCTAGGTAAACTAAGGTGTATATTTTCCAAAAGAAACATCCCAGCTGTATTAACTTAGTCTGATACAAATAAACTGCCACAGAAAGTCAAGCACAAACACTCTCTGGCAATAAGGATGCTGTTTAAAAAGGAAGCTGAGAGTCCTCTGCTGCTGACAGTTTCAGAGTATCCCTCAAAGTGTAGGCAACCAGAATTTCTAGCATAAACCAGCATTTCTTAAATTTTGATGTTCATGTAGACTCTGAAGGAGATATCCCCATTTTTCATCCGTGAAGTTACTGCAGGTTAAGGGCACTGTGTTTCTCAACATAGCTATCCAAGCACAAATTTTATGTGTTTCCATTAACTGTCTTAATGATCAGACTTCTGGTTAATTCGTATCACTTTCCTGAGAATCCCTATGTGCATAAGCTCCTTGCATAAGCCAACAGAGTTGCACCCATGAAAACTCACTGTTATACACAACATACCAATAAAGAGACTTCCTTTTCACCTTACTTCCTTGGGTGTATCCTCAGTCATAAACCAGACTGTAACACTCTGCCATACTGGGAAAATTACTGGAATGGTATTGAGCCCACTTTTTCACTTCCCCAGTTGGATCTGCTGTGTTACATTTTCAGTCAGCCCAGCTAAACTCCTAAGTGTTTAGGAGCAAGCAGTGAGAATTCATCATCATCTGTTACCACTCCCCACTTCACATACCATTTAAAATCTTACTATTACAGGACTGAACATTCAAACCTGTTTTAACTGCTGGTCTGAATAACCCAGCCAGGAACAGGAGCTTGTGTAAGACAGATATCCATACTTCACCATTTGCTGTTCTGAAGCAGATGAGGACGGCTACAAGTCAGGCTGTGTTTTAGTCAACAGCATATTATCTTGTTAAATAGAGCACCAAAGAATGTTCTTTGGGAAAACTGAAGGATTGGAACTGTTTTGACTTCTTTTTTTTTTCCTCAAAAGCCCCCATCAATTTAGTAAAATAGATCAACTTTGCCAAATAAGCCCTTCTCTCTTCTCCCTAGCTATTTCATTGCAGGAAAACTGCAATCCAGACAAATCCTTGGAAGAAGCTGAGAACAGCACAATCTCCTTGCTAACCCAATGCTACGAGTTACATGGCAAAAAGCCACCAACGTAGCACAAACTGAATGTTGCACTCCTGGGACACACGAGAAGATGCTAGCAAACAGGCTTCATCTCACACAGTCCCCTTCCCTGGGAGATGCAAAGTAATGGTTTTCATCAGGTACGTATGTATTTAAACTCACACCTTTCTTTCTTTCCCACGCAGGCCATTTTGAACTATTTCTGTAGGGGAACAAGAATAAATATCAAATCATACTGAATTGTATCAAATTACTTCTCCCCACACTCCAGATTTCATCTCTACAGTTGTCCCTCCAGCCTGTCTTAATCTCAAAGGCTCGTGATGTATTCCTTAGTGAGTTACTCCCATCAAAACTGATTAGACTACTCCAGGATTAGGAAAATGGAGGGTACCAAATTTCAGCTTTGAAGGAAAGATGACTTATCATAAGCTTCCTCTTCGGTAAGCAAAACAGTAATATATCTGAAATCCATGCAGAATAGCAATTGCTTGGAATCCTGCTTCAAGGATGACATATTAAAATAAAAAAACCCTATAGCATAATAAAACTACATGATGAAAAAAAGGTTAAGTAATGCTAGTCAGTTGAGGAATGGCTGTCAATCTGTTCCCTATTTCTCTGAACCAAGCAGGGAGGTGAGACAGCAGATATTCTGAATCTTCACAGCCCCCTCCCTCATCAACTTGTGTTGTACTGCCAAACGTGTTTGCCTAATTTCATGGCTGTGAGTAGTTGATAATAAGCACTTTTCAGCTTCCTTTTAAACTCTATCCAAGCAGGAGTAAAAGATTAAACAGGAAAGCCAAGTCACACTTTTCAGCTGTCGAGTTAAAACAGAGAAGCACCCCTGCCCTCATGCCTCCGCTCTCAGGAAAGGAAAAACTAAGTTATTTTAGAACAGGCTCTTTTAGATGTTAATACTGAACAGAATTCCCCCAAAATGACTGATCACTTCAGCAAACAGATCAACACAAGAAGCATTTGCTAGCAGCCAATGGTAGCACAGACAATTCAATTATTGAGTTTCTAGTAAGGAGTTATTTTTGTAAAAATACCCCCAAACAATTAAAAAAACTAAAACAAACTCCCAGTTATCCAGACTTAAGGAAAAGCAGCTTCTTGGCCAAATCATAAGCAAAGACCTACAGATTAAAACACAGTCTTTAAGTACACAGCTTCCTATAGCTGTAGACATCAGTTCCCACTGGCAGCTATGGTGCTAGACCCAGACAAGACAAGCTGTACAGCTTCCCCAGAAGAGGGGCTAGTTTGCATCTCTGTGACCAGAAAGCAACACTCACCACCAGGGAAACAGCCTCTCTCTGAAATGTCTGGACCAGGACTCCACCATACCAAGAGTTTTAAATCACAGAGCAAAAGGACAGTTTCTGCCTGTCACCACTTAAAAGGTTGCCTGGCTTCAGGAGTGGAGAGATAACGATCATGGATTTGTAGGATTCTGTTAACACACAAGGACATAAAAGCTTTGTCCTCTAAATTTTTCTGCTTTATTACAGATTACCACAAATACCACCAAAATTGCCACTAGGAAACATGCCTATGATTAATAAAATGAATATGAATGAATATATATCAAGCTATTACAAATTACTATCAGCGACCAATGGTATCAAACGATAGTATGGTATCAATCAATAACAGCATCAGTCAGTACTGTAGTACAACCAATGACAGCAGCAGCCAAGTATCCACATACTATTTCAGATTGCTACAGCTTATCATGAATGAAGCAAATTTATCAATGATATAAGAGCAGATATATTTATGAGTACTTATAAGAGTATTAACGCTATTGATATTGAAGTGAATTAGACAGATGTCAGAAGGAGCCAAAGGATCCCAAAAAGGGGGAACAATTTGATGCCAGGGCAGGATGAACCCACCCCAAAAGAGATGAGGATGGGCCAAGCCCATAAGACAGCTCACAGAGTCTCATTTCCAAAATGATCCACATCACAGAATCCTTTTATAGCCAGGTGTCCCTGGGAAGAGCTCAAAAGCTCATAGAGAGTTTGTGTGAGGTTCAACCAAAACATTCTCAGTCAGAGGCTCATTTTTGGACAAATATTAAGTCCTTTTTATATCACAAACTCATAAGAGGGAGTAGGACATGGAGCAGCCAATAGATCCTGTTTACATTTAATTACATTTAATTAAACATGAATCTACATTTAATAAATTTACATTTTTCACCTGTGCCAGCCAATTGGGGATGCTGTTTTCTGTTCCTTCAGAGCAATTTTATTTTTGCAGACTGTTTTCCACCTTCAGATGACAAATTGACATTACAGTCTCCTTGTTTGGTGCTTATCGGTGGTATCTGTGGACGCTTCTGGTTTCTTGGTACCTCGGCTGCACTTCAAAGAGGCCAGCTGCACTTCTCAAAGATGTTTTTCAATAGTTCACAGGGCTAGTCCCCAGGCTCACAGTTCCAGGCTGGCAGCCCTTCCTCTGTCAGTTTTTTTGAGCAGACAGTATCTTTTGTTCAGCAATTTTCCCCTCTAGCCAGGCTGTCTTTATGGCTCCTCACATCACTGGCTAAATAGGCTATTTTTAATGAACAGTAACATGCTAAGTATACAAGGTTTGGCTCCCAGATCAACAGCATATTCAATAGGGAAGTGGCTCAAAGGTTAAAATCTCAGATTAAAATATCCAAGTAAGAAAGATGAAATCAAGAAAAGAGTTACAGAGAAGCATCTCATAAGCAGGATTAGGCAAAAATCTTTTCTTTCAGATATCCCACAGTTCCACAAAATTACTCTGAAATGTTCTGACCAATTCCACCACTAAGCACTGTGAAGTGGCTACAATTTTCAATCCTGCAAAAATTAAGCATGTGCAGAGTCTCCAAGAATTTGGCAATGCCTGTACTTTATTTGATATTTTAAAGCTAAACATACATATAAATTACTGCAAAATCAAGAGCACATGTGCAAATGAAGGCAACCAGGAGCAGGGAATCTGAGTTAATGTGCATTCTTATGTTGAAATCCCACTTAACCCACAGAGCCTTCAGGACAGCAGCTATAGTCAAGTGCACAGTGCCCTTCCATGACCAAGTCTGTTAAGCAAAAAAATGTAGGTTCCCCTAGTGTCATCCTCAGTGTTTGATACTCATTGATGCCTCAGTTTCTGTTAAATGGTATTTTGTTTGCCACAGTTTACAAAACAGCACTGTTGATAACACAGCAAGGGGAAAAGTCACTGATACTGGGAAAAAAAAGGAGCAATTCATATTGGTTAAAAATCACAAAAGAAGAAGATGCTGAAATGTATGACTTTCATCAAATACCCACCCAGAACTCTCAGAAAATGAACAACTTACATCTGTTACTATTCTTTTCACAACAGTTCCCCCAATGTGTCTTACCCAGCAGAGTTGCCTGTTGCTGGTAAGCTCTCTTTAGAAGCCTCAAAAGTTGTTGACAATTTCTCCCATGTCTCTATTGACCACGTGAATAAAGCAAGCCTTGACAGCACATTCGGCTGCCATATAGCCGAATTTACTGCCTCATTACATGCAAATGCCTATAACAGAAGGACTGCAGGCCCTTTCCTCAGCTGCTACTTCGAGAAGTAACCTTTTCCAACAGCTTCTGAATTTGAATTTGCATGGAACAATTCACTTTGCATCCAGATCTGGGTGGCCCCTGTCAGTTTAGTAGTGCGGCCATGTTTCATCTTATACTTGCCTATTTCCAGATGCTGATTCCTTCCTCAAAAATATAAATCGCAAATGGCTTTCAAGATGAAAGTTGTTCACCTCCCACTCCACAGAGAAGGAAACAGCCACCCTAGACTGACAGTCTTAAACACTGCTAAAGAAACAGAGGCCATCAGATCCCACTGTCCTCTGAGGAAAACAGCATTTCTCTAAATAAGAGAGCCTTTATGTACCATCCCTTCCAAGAAACTGCTGCATCTCTCCGAGTTGTTTTGGTACTTGCAGTCACATTCTACTTCTCATTTCCTCCTAAGGCATTCTGTTTCTGGCAGTGAGATAAAGGCAGTTGTGCTCCAGCTGTTTCAAGTCGCCAAGACTCAGGGCTGAAGCTGAATTCTGTTTTTTTCCCAGTTCCACGCAATGTCAGCATATATTCCAAGCAAAAGTCTTTGTTAGGATAAACCAACTGACAGTCATGTTTAGCAAACTCAAGAGCATCAAAAAAGGACAGACTTGTGCTAATCATCATTTTCTTTAGCAGTATGGAATAAAGCAGTATGGAATAGCTCATTCTTGAGAGTTATGAGATAGTGATTCCAATTCTATGAGATTGTCCATGCTCAGGGTATTTGCTTGAGATACGAGAAACCAGTGTCTGAAACGCAGTTTTGTAAGTACTCTTTTGCACGATTCTAGCCAAGACACTTTACTTGCCTGTGTCTCAGTTCCTCTACTGTTCCCACCTGCACTGTGGGAGGAATATCCCATCTCACTTTCCTTAGGTGTGATGAATCATGTACTACAGTGGCTGAGGTCATTTATGTATCTAGGCAGACAGAAAGGGTAAAAAGCATCTTGTAAGTAACCAGGTAATGCACAGGCTCCAATCTTAGGCTGACTAAAGATAATGGTTTTTTCTTAAAGAAGCTTAAAATAACTGAGTATGTGCTTGCCAGATTGCTAAGTGATTTAAAAATAATAATAATAAAAAAAAAAAGTAGACATTTCTGTGAGAAACAATTGCAAAAGTAGATTGAAGGAGGAAAAGGCTTGTTATCACCCAGTCACGGGTTTTGCGGGTGTTCTAAGCTGAGTGCTTAGAGGGTTTTGACATATTCACAGTGTCAGTGAAACACCAGACTTGAATAGCAAAGAAGGAATTGCTCATTCTATGATCTGGGGCACTGACTGTCTGAAAGGGCACCAGCAGCCCTTCTAAAGCACTGCTGCAAAACAACAGTGTATGGAAGTTACATCTGGTATAAGAAGGGAGCAACAAGAATGGACGGGACCTCTTGCATGTGCTCACTTGGCAGTGCTTGTAAAACACCGTCCCAGGACACAGCGCTTACCTTGGCGGTTCTGTGGCAGTGTAATGTAGTAGGCTTTACCCACAGAGGCTTTACCCTTTTAGCCTACTTGATTGCAGTGCACGTCTCACAATCGTGGATAACCTGGGAGATAATGTCCACAGCTAAATCCATCCCTCCCTCATCGTGAAGTGGCATCTCTGCTCTGATGACCTGAGGCATCGAGGGCTCACTGAGCTAGGAACAACTCTTCCTTGTGCTGCCAATCTAGATGTACCTGTGACACCTTGACTTGGGCAGCTCCGTCTGCCTCTTCGATGTTATGATGTTCCTTGTCAACTCGACTCTTAGGAACGTGTGCGCCTACAAGGCGGACTCTCACGACCAGCTTTTTTGCCCGGGTGGTGATGTCTTGCCACATTTTGGAAGTCCAGATGGGTTTTCCTTTGCGTTGCCAATTGGCCTTCTTCCATTTGTCTAGCCATCCCCACAGAGTGTTGGCTTCTTTTTTTTTTTTTTTTTTCTTCAATAGCTCAGGTGTCCATTGTGGGGAATAATGGGAAATCACTGCAGCTTTTCTTAGGAAAACAATTCTCCAGGCGTTGACAAGACCAGGAGTTGAGGTTGGTAGGTGATGCTAAAAGCTGCCCAACTGAAAGGAAATTTTCAGTAGAACAAATGCTAGATTCTGTCTGCTGCTTGCTCACAGTCTTCAACTTGACCCTGTGTTAGTCAAAACACCTCTTCTCTCCTTGCCTTAATTTGCCATCCAGAGATAATGAAACTGATCTCATTTGTGAAGTGTTCGAGAGTGTGTGAGAAATGCTATATATTAGGCAATAAGGATTTTTGGGTAAGATTGCAAATGCTTTGGAAATTCCCAGGAGAAGTGGCGCCCACCAGCAGATTTTGGCCTATTGCCTAGCATAACATTGTCTTTGGAACAAAAGGCCGTGCTATTGTGTCAATAGATCAAGAGCACTGCCACAAGGTAGGCTGGTCTGTCACAGTGGATGTGTATCCCATTATCTTCCTGAATGCCCTTTGTTATCCCTGAGCTGCAGAGAGGGTCATTCCTTCTTACCTTAATGATCAGTTGAATTCAAGGGGCATATCTATGCTAAGTATACACACACTTGTTCTTCAAAACATTTAGCAGCAGTCTGAAAAGGCTGGGGCCATTCTAATGACAGTGGCACCAGAGATTATATTTAGCCTACCAGTAATCTGTTTATTGTAACCTTAAACTCACTGAAGCAATTGACTGAACATCAGTTTCATATAGAAAAAAAAAAATCTCCCCCTGCAAATGGCAGTTCTTTGATAAAGATGTCAAGAAAATGGAATGGACAGAATTTGATGCGGTCACTTTAACAAGTAACGCTAAACTAAAATGTAAATACGGAAATTATTTCTGTTGTACTTCCAGTCTTTTAGCAGAAAGGAAATTATATACATTTACAGCAGTCATAAGCCACATTGAAAGACAGAGCCATTCCAGAAGTGAAGAGGGTAATACAAAATGAAATCAAAACTCCAGTCAAAGTCATACAGATTTCGCCTTGCTTAATTTACCCGGCAGCATTAAAAAAACCAACAAACCTAAAGATGGTACATACGGCTGCTAAATGCTTCTAATCTTGAATTCCGTGAGTTCTCATACATGTTCATGCTACATGATGGAGAAGTAAAAGCTGATCAGTTGTGGTGAAGAGTGAGTACCGAGGCTAGAACTGAGAAGAGAGGAAGGTGGGTAGCAAGAGGTAAGGAGCATAAGTCATCCAGTCACCAGCTTCCACTCCAGCAAATGTGAGCCAACACTCTTGCCTTTTCTTGAGAACTCTTCAGAAGGACAAGGATAACTGACCTAGCCTCCTTGGCAGGACTGAACAGGGGCTGCAATCTAGCATGGTCATTCCCTGTTCCACAGCACACCTTGAACATCTCCCTGAGTGACATATTCTTGCTGGAGAAGCAGGGAGCCATCCTCACTGTTTTCATGATGAAGCAGTCAAATGATTAGGTTTTCTCTTTGTGTGTGACACTTTTATCATAGGACTCATGCTGAAATAAGATTTATCATATTTTGGTTTTGAAAGCACAGAAGTGCTTTCTTACCCTTTGTTTACTGTAGCAAATACAACCCTGGTGCTTCCAAACACTGAAGCTGAGAGAAGGATCAACAGCCATTTAAGCCCCTGGAAGGCTGCCCCAGATGTGAATAAATGTGTGTGGGGGTATTGAATGAATGGTGAATGCAGCAGCTGGCACCTGTGGAGATCCAGGAAAAAAAGTGAATCGTTTTAACGCCTGGGATGGATTTTCAGGGCCAAATGTAAGACGCACAGATCTGTCCATTTCCCAGTATGTACTTATCAGTAGCCTCAGCTAGAGACTCAATAACCTAGCAGCAGAGCAAAGGAGAGGGTGAAGTGCTCCTACTGGGAGTAGCTTTTTGATTAAAGAAAGGAATGCTTTTACAGCAGTCAGCTTTCCAGTTGGTACATCACTAATTCATCAAGACTGCTTGTATTCAGGTTTCCCTTTTAAATTTCCAGTCTGTTTCTCACATCCTGCTGAGTTTAACTAGGTATCTGTCCTCTCTCCTTTAAGACCAAACCAAAAACTACACGATGGCCAGCACCTGTTTCTACTCGCCTACAGTAAATTAAATACTTCTGTAAAAGTACACAGTGCTATAAACACTCTCATCCCCCAACAACAGTGGTTATTACAACTTGACAAAAACTATGTCTTTAAAGAGAACGTTAAAAAATTTAATCAATGTGCTACCTACAAAAAGCACATTTGCATGCAGAACCAACAAGGAAAATAAGCTGAAAGAATAGGGCCAGTAAAGAACATGTGGCCCATGGGTAATGTCTGAACTTCAGTTCCTAGGCACATCATACCCACATGGAGAGGAGGGAAACCTAACACAAAATCCTACATCCACACACATTTACTAGGAAAGGAATGCTAAGCTACTTCCCAGTGTCTGAAATGCTGCCAGTCTGGGATCCAGCAGGCAGTATTTCTCAGGTCAGGCTCTCAGTACCTTTTTTAAAAATTATTATTATTTCCTAAGAGCTGATCAAGATTCACTCTTAGAAATGAGAGCAAAACAATGCTTGGGACTCCCCAGCTAATACGAAGGGGCTCTGTTAGGGTGAGCTGCCCAGAACCACCAAAGAGCAGAAGCAGCACTTGGCATTAGCCTTGCTCCATTTCCACTGTGCACAAGGGAACAGATGCTCCTCAGTTCCCTTGCAATTCTACCTCCTTTTCAAAATATGACAGAGAGAACATATGACATTGCTGTTCTACACCCCTCAGCCTGCTTCCCTCTGCCCAGTGATGAAGTGCAGTACCTCAGCTGCTTGCCTCCATCCCTCTGTCTCACTCTCTCCCTTTTCCTCCCCTGTGCTAAGGGAGAAGCAGGGAAGCTGTTGATACTTCTCCAGCTAACACTCTCTCTGTGTCAGTAGGAAAAACTGCAGAAAGAAAATAATCTAGTCCTTGAGCAAATGCTAAAACCTGCAGCTGTGGGTGAAGTTCTCCAGGAGGTTCTGCTCCCAACTCTCAGCAATCTCTTAACAGTCTCTCACAGCTGACAACTAGTTAGCCAGGATTCTTGATCAGAACCCAGGTTTTACACTCAAGGCTGTTATATCAAAAATAGATACAACCATTCTATTCCCATATACAGACTCTTCCCACCCTGTCTTGGAAAGGAGTCTGCCAGAGATGCGCATTGGGGTGGGGGGAGCTCCCAGCCCCACTGACTGCCAGCCTCCTGCAGTGCCTGGAAGGTCAATGGCTGGTTTGTTTCTGCACTTTGATCAGGCTGAAGTAGGAGCAAGATGTGTGTGGCGATGAAGGCACCTCCACTTCCAAGCATTTGGACACAGTCCACATTTCTACTGCCCGAGATAGTAGCTATTGGATGTATCACAATTCTGGACTTCAGCAGTTATCCACCCTGACTTGCTTAGGGTGTCCAAATCAATTATTCAAATCTAGTCCTAAATTCCTTAGCCAGGTGTGAGAATTTGAGTCTCCTGTTAGCAATGTACTGCTTAGTTTATGTGAGTGCTGCTGTGGTTTCAACGGAAGGTGACTGTGTAGCTCTAAGCGAAGTCTTGCATTTTGGGGGCAACCTGGCACAAATACACATCTACAGCATCTTCACGGAAAACTTAAAAACTGAGAAGTTTATTCGACTGAATAGATGAACATAAATGACAAAAGTGGGGGCTCTTTAAGTTCAGTTGTTTATATTCATTTATACTTGTTCCATCTGCGGATAACGTGTTTCGGAATAAACATTATTGTAGATGACTATGTGGATAAGATAGCATTCTGCCTCGTGCCTGCCCATCACCAAACTCTAGGAGACTTTCTTTAAGCAAAAAAACCCAACCAACCAAAAAAACCCCGAACAACCCCCACACCAACAAAAAGCCCTCCAAACCCTTCCAAGGCTACTCTTCCTTCCATAAGGTTCTTTTCATAATGCTTTATGCTCCTGTAGGAATGTACTTTACCTAAATAGTAGGATCGTACACATGTTTATGTTTGGCAGTTTACTCAAAAATATTACGAAAATATTCTTAAAATACTACAGCTTGAAACAACGCACGACAGAAACAGTCTGCAGGCCTAGCATGCAGAACGGGAATCACAAGGTTCTGATGGGCAACAGGGAAGAGTACAGATTACCAGATACTACATGATTGTTCTCATTAAAAACAGAGAAACATTAATTACATTACAGGAAATACTAAAAATACAGTAAACTTCGCAGTTTGTAGGTTCTGTAAAAAGAATGGTTTTAGTGCTGTATTAGTTATTACTGAAACTCAAACTCCTTAAACTACAGTGGCACTGTATATACATGCCAGGATCTGCAGTTTGAATAGTACTGGTCATTGAGACAGGTAACATTCAATGAGGTTGAGATAAAACATTAGCGATCACAAGAACAAATGTATAAAATTCCCTGAAAAATTGCACAGAAGTGAACAGTGGCTGCTAATACCAGATAAAGCGAGAGAGAGGACATGGGCTTGCCTTACAGCATGGCAGTGACCACCAGCTGAGAGTCTATGTTGAACGTGCTCTCACGAGAACTCCAAGTCTGTCCAACACAGGGGTTAGTTTTAAGCCCAGACAGAATTGTTCTAGCCAATTCCTGCCAAGGACCTCTGAAGCAGGCTAAAAAAATGTCTCCTTTTTAACAGCAATAATGCACTATGAACTCAGAATCTTGTATGAAAGTACACTAAAACAATTTACAGAGGATAAAAAAGACCTCATGAAGGTTTTATTCCCCTCCTTTTCCCCTCAATATGAAGCCTACTCTGCTTTTGTCCCCCTCCCGCCTTCTCCCCTCCCCACCTTAAAAAAGCAGATGCAATCAAGGAGAAGTTTATTTTGAACCAATTCTGCAAAACAGTTCAACAATGCCATACTTTATAAAAATACTTAGTTACATAATTAAACTTATTACTATTTATATAAAAAGTGTGAATGTGAATTTTAAACTCTGTTAGGGTAAGAACCACATCAAGGTCTTCAGGTGAAACAAATAAATTTTCATAAACATACAAACTCTTTTGGAGAAGTTTTATAATACACAACCATTTACAATGAACATGTTCATTAAGTTAGTGTTTTATTCCTT
Source organism: Oxyruncus cristatus (assembly GCA_013399855.1). NCBI lineage: Eukaryota > Metazoa > Chordata > Aves > Passeriformes > Cotingidae > Oxyruncus > Oxyruncus cristatus. Next base: position 2,017,350 of record VXAY01004091.1, read on the forward strand.
TACTATACAAGTGTTATTACAATGAACTGTTCCATTCAGTAATCAAAAATCCATACAATGCCAGTGTCATTTTTGGCATTTCTTGTTATGACTGTAGTAATACTTAAACTCATATGATTGTGTTATTAATTTTAAAATATTTAGAAAAATTAAAATTCCATCATACTTTTGGGTTTTTTTGATTTTTTTTTGTGTGTGTGTGGGTTTTTGTTTTTAATTTTTGTTTTTCTTAGATAAAGCCCTTTTAAAATTTGATAACCACAGATGTACAGTTGATGAGCGATGATCAGGGAAAACGAAAAATGATGGCACTGTTCTTACATGGATCTGTTTGGTAGTTGGATCCAATGTAGTGTAAACTCTTGAAAAATGCTTAGTACCAGAACTGTATTACCAGCTTTTCTGAAATTCATTTGTTGGATAGCTTTACAATGATAATATGAATTCCAACCTGGTAGCTAAGTAAGAGTTTAGCGTTTCAAAATTAAAGTACATAAGCTTGATCCGAAATTCAAGAACCTCATGCAAATTGTTGAGTAAAAGACATGACGTTATTGCTTGATATGTCAGTAGCCAAAGAAAGTAAATCTAGATGTAGTGTCAGCTGGGCTGAATGCCAGCAAATTTCATTATTTGGACAGTATTAAATACTTTTTATCCCTTTAGTTTTTAAACTTTCACATTTTCTTTATTTTTAGTTAAATAATTCTGTAGGAAGGGCAGAAGCAGGAAGAGCAACTGCGTGTAAGTGTGCCTTAATAGTCAAGAAAAGCAAAAGTGCAATCAAATCCCTGAACTAGTGACAGATAACATTTGTGGCACCCACCCTTGTTAACACAAAAAAGCCACATACAACAGTACCAAACCTGTCTCTCAAAAAGGATAAAGAGTGGTCATTTATCAGCTTCAGTCTTGCTTTCCTGGTGAGCTTTGTTCAGGTAGTCTTCCCATACAAAAGCTCGCTGTTGAATTGGAGCTTTAGAAGACTAAAGGCTTTCCCCCCCTGATTGTATTACATAGTTTCAAGTTCAAATATCATCATACTTTATCAACATAATTTTATAAAATATTACCTCATTTTCTAGTTACCTTCATTATTCTTAATTATTAGCTATGCAGAAAGAAAACAGAAAAATCTCTCATGCTACTTTCCAGTTATATTAATAGAAGTATTAACACAGTGCATTATGCTCTCTAATTTCACTATTGAGGCCTACCATTTAGATCAAGTTTCTCATTCACTGTTCCAATTTCTCTTTTAACCTGCCTACCCTAATTAAGTCCATGCAAGAGGAAGCTTAAATATCAAGACTATATATCAAATACAGTTGTACCATCTCTTTTTTGAGGGGGTGGGGGGCACACACATGTAATTTTAAACACAGGGAGTTTTACAGAACTGGAATAGAATTGCTTGGTCCCAAAAAGTTCTTCTGCTTTAAAAATGCCTTACCCCAAGGTCACTAATTCCAGACAATTCCCTCTTTAGTAGAATGATTAGCAAACGTTGGGAAAATAAAGGATTTGAAACATTGTTTTTTCTGCTATTGTTCACACCAACACTCATTTTTCTGCCCCTTATTTTCATTAAGCTTCCTTTGGACCCTGAAAATGAGTTGTGAAAGAGGAAAAAATAAAAACATGTCATTGGTAAATTAGAGTATAACACTTTAAAAGTGGTTTTGTGCAACTGCATTATGAAATTCCAGTTTGCCATTAAGAGCATGCAAAGTAGCGACGATTTTCTTTCCTGTGATTCCTTAGAGACTTCAGGAATTCTTTGCAAGTCTTTTACATTTGGCAGATTTGTGCATGTTATACAGACTGTTGGCTTATAAATTGTCTCCAGGCTGGTACTGTGGTTCTGTAGCGGTAAAGTAGTCCTCCAAGAATGACTGTATATATTCAAATGTTGGTCTCTCATCAGGGTCCTTCTTCCAACACAGTTTCATTAACTCATGGAGAGACTCTGGGCAGCCTTGTGGACAAGGCATCCTATATCCACGTTCCACTTGTTCCAGAACTTCTCGATTCACCATTCCTAAAGGGAAAGCATTTTAACTCTGAATGATACTATGTAAAGAACAGTTTCCTAAAGTTTTTCCAGTGTCTCTCCAGCTGCGATACACGTGAATCTACCATAACAGAACCTTTAATGAACACATTTTATAATGAATGAATGAATTTTTTGCATTGTGCATTAAATATATTTTCTGAAAATTATTTCAATACACTGTTAATTCCTCAATATCTTGTCCTTCTTCTGTTTGTATACTTCCTCACTTTCCCACTGCCTTGAACCTGTCCTTTCAAAAAAGGAGACTTAAGCACATATCTTCTGTCTGTCTTAGGTTCCACTCAAAGACCACTTAATTTGAAATCAGGCCAAGAAAAAGACGTAATATATACCTAACAGAACTGCCTTACAAATTCCAGTCACAGCAAAATATCTATTAAAATATGTTTAGTTTCAAAAACTGATTTAGCAGGTTCATTCTACTGATGCTCACTGTAGCCTGGGAAAATGTCAAAAGTAGAAATATCATGAACAGACAGATAGGAAAACAAGGATATACACACTAATCTGAAACAAACTATCAGTCACATATACAAATGCTATTATCTTAAAGCACTTTGAAAGATATGTGATAGTTTATCTGCACATAAAACAAAGTAGCTTTGTGAACAAAGGAACCAGTGAGGTGTGACTAAAGTTTTGTGTATACTTGTCAACTGTGGACTCTGAATGAAGGCAAAAAGTACAAAAGGTAACTTCAGAAGCACACAATACAACAAAGGAAAGAAAAATCTAATAAACTTTTCCTTTTACCTGGATATGGAACTCTCCCCTTTGTTACCAGCTCTGTCAGTAAAATTCCAAATGACCACACGTCTGACTTGATTGTAAACCGACCATACAATGCTGCTTCTGGAGCAGTCCATTTAATTGGAAATTTAGCTCCTATAAACATTGGAAAGACAGACACTCAATTTTTCCCTTGCTAATGGGTAATTTCCTTACACTGCAAAATTTTTAAAAAAGAACACTGAACATTTTTACACTTCACTTTATTGAGAAAATTTGAGGTGGTTTAGTATCTTAGTATTTCTCAAACTAGGGCAGCAACTACTGGCTACAATTTCTGGAAACACTGAAGACATCCGAGATTCTTAATGAAATAGGTTTCAAAAAGTGAACCTGATGAGCAATCTCTCTGGAATCTCATTTCTCTTCAAACTGTAGCAAGTTTTACCCTCCAAAATAACTAAAAACACTTTTTGAGAACATAAACAAATTGCCAAATTTGGATTTAGATAATTTTGGATAATAAAAAGTTTACTATGATTGCACTTAGGTGAGGAGGTCACCTAAACTTAGCTGTGAAAGTCTGTTTAAATGCAGAAGATTTATTCATGAAGACAGAACATACAGACAAGTTCTGCTAAATGTAGTAGTTCTCTGCCATTTGAACGTAACAAGTTTTGTTTATTCAGTAAATAAATTGGCCTTACCTTGTCTTGCAGTGTACTCATTGTCCTCTATTAACCTTGCTAAACCAAAGTCTGCTATTTTACACACAAGATTGTCTCCTACAAGAATGTTAGCTGCCCGGAGATCCCTGTGGATGTAGTTCATCCTTTCAATGTAAGCCATGCCATCAGCAATCTTAAAAAGAAAGTGTTATTAAAGGTTATTTTTCATGATGTTATGCATTTCTCCCAAGCATTAAGCTGCGCCCCTTTATTTTATCTTCATTCCCACTGTGTAAGCATAGAAAACACAGCTTAGCAAGAGCTTGTGCCAACACTGATTAGAGTGTGTCTGGCTATACAGTATCTGCTAATTGTGAACTAGACTGTTTCTTTTTTCACAGATTACAAACCTACAACAGAAGGTGTAAGACAGCGCAGCATACAATAGCCAGAGCATTCAATATTTATGTTTACTTGATATCTCTTCTCTAAGCACAACATCCAGTTTTTCTAGTACCTGAGCAGCCATGTCGACCAGCTGTGGGAGTTTTAAGTATTTCCCTTCCCCTTCTTTCAGGAAGTCTAGCAAGCTGCCTGTAAAAGATGAGGAGGAGGGGGAGGAAAAAACAAAAAAAATTAACTTGACCTGAAAACATGAATGAGATTTATTTCCTAGACATTCATCTCATGAAATCTGTATTTGAAAATCCATCGTTTACCAGAATACATAATGACCATGCCTGAAATTACCTCTCTGCTAGAGCAGTTTTATCCAAGTATTTTGGAATCCACTTCAGTAATTCAGCTAACTAATGAAACAGGCTGTTGCTTGATGATTATACAGAAATACATTAGAATTTTTCCAATGTTGCTGGTATCAATACTCTTCCTAGCTGGACTTCCTTCCACAGTGAGATTTATAATTACAGAACAAAAAACCTCTATGCCTTACTTAAATTTTTCTGCCAGTGCCAATTACGTACTAGAGAAATTATCCTGAAATTGTTGCTTTTATTTTGTTGCTTTTTCCTCCTCACAGAGGAAAACAAAACTATCTTTCGTTCTTTACGGTATATTCTTTTCTCCCATTTATATAATGCAATTTTACCCAGAACGTTACAACATGAGCAGTATCTGAAATCAGTTCCAAGGACCTGCACTTCTTTTAAGACAGCAATCTTTACCTGTGTAGTATAGCTCTGTCTCTGACACAATAGCTTTCTCTACAGGTGGTATTATGCCATAAGATATGGGAACACGACCTCTTTCTAAGAACTGGTGAAGAGTGATAACCAATCAGTCTTGTCACAGCCAAAATTACAATGACAAAATTACAAATGTGGTGATGGTGGGGAAAGAAATCACTCAATTGTGTATCCTGCAGTGGATTCATAGCAGCAACCATGAATTAGATTCCTTCAACATGATTTTAGTGACTTGCTGTTTTTTTGTATTCAAAGTAAAAATGTGCCAGGCCAGATGCACACTGCTGCTGCTGTTTGCTGCGTGTTTTCACAGACTTTTCCTGATCTTGGTTAATGAGCTCAAAGGACCAAAGAGGAGCAAAGATTTCACACTGATCTCTAGTAACCTGTCCACACTGAAAAAAAAATTGGATACAGTGCAGTTCTTACCCACCTCTTTTCCTTGTAAAATGATGAATATAAATAAAAATAAATTGTTCTACTAGCTTTTAAGTATGAACCACCAAAGAAGTTTTATGGGTCTTTTGTAAAATGTGAGAAGTTTGTCAAATGAAAACAGTGAACAGAAGCTTCCAATGGCATTTTGAATCCATAATTTAGACAAATGTGCAACTATTTTTCCAATTCATTAATCTTGCTTTTGCAAGGTAACCAGTTCTGGTATTAAACCTTGCTTTTCCTTAGCCAGACAATAATAAATATTTGTTTTCCTATTGCCTTTTTGAAACCTGATTTTTGAACAATGAAAGCAGATTTTGCATGGCAGCTTTAGATCTGACAGAGATACTGTCTAGGGTTATTTAGGAATAACAACAATGCAGAAGGAACTTTTCAGATTTTGTATTGCCATCTATCATTTCAAAGGCATACAGCCCTTTAAAAACCCCATCAGAACAGGAAAAAACCAAAAACATATATGTATGGCACAGTACTGAACACAACTAGCCACTCTCTTGGACTTAATCATCACTTCTGTATCTTACGAGGATAGCAAAATTTCTCTCTGAGTTGAACAGAAGCCTGCATTTTATAAAAAATGGAATAATTGACTTGAAAATCTGCTGCTTCTTAACACTAATATCCTTATGATGTTTATTTCTACATTCAGCCTAAATCTCTAAATCTGTGTTTAGCAGCAGGGGGAGGGGGAAATGATATAGAGCAAGGGAAGGAGGATGAAAGACTGAAAACAAGGAGACAAAGGAGGGAATCTGGAAAAAAAAGCCCTCAACCTTTTTAAAATTTACCATTACACTGCTGGAAAAGAAACACCAAAAAACCCTGAAAGCCCAGTGTACTCTGTTGTGAGCATAACCTGTCTATAGGCATAATGCTATGATGATATATGATATTCCCAGCTGTACCATTCAATTTAAATGTGACAGGCAGTACACAATAAAAATGAGAAAAAAAACCCCAATCTCATACTTGGAAGATTACCAAGGGTGACACAGATGTGCAGAAAAAAATCATGCATCCACCCACAATCTAAATCAGAACTGCTTCAAGTAGGTCAAGCATTGCTCATTTTAATTTAATCAAAATTAACACTTATACTCCAGTCAGCTTAAACCTAACATTAATTAAACATTTAATTTACTGCTGAGGTCTTAAATAATCTTTTAAACATGGTATCTCTTAACTATTCTGTCACACACCTTTTGTCATGAATTCAGTGACGATGTAGATTGGTTCCTCAGAAACAACCGCGTACAGTGGAACAAGTTTGTCGTGTCGTAATTTCTTCATGATCTGAGCCTCCTGCAGGAAAGCTTCTGGCATCATTGTACCAGGTTTTAGTGTCTTGATTGCTACTTTTGTGGTTCCATTCCATGTTCCTGAAGTAACAAATCAGGTTTTATTCCCCACTATAATACTGAACAGATTTTCTGCTTCTGTTTTCTTAGCTAACAGAATAATTATAAATGAAACTATATTGAATATTTATTTTAGTGTTACATGCCTGATCATATTTTTTCCCTTCATTTCATTATGATATAACCTTTTCAGATCCCAATACTGATTTACTTAAAATACTATTAAAACATTCACAGGAACAACTGAAAGGTGTCACGTTAAGCTCTTACCCATCCATACTTCACCAAAACATCCTTGGCCCAACTTAACTTCCAGCCTCAAGGATTCTCTAGGAATTTCCCAGGCATCTTTTGCTAGTCCCTGTGTTTGTGGTTTCACAGTGGGACACACAGTTGTTAGCTTATGACACAGCCCATCGGCATGTTCTGGAAAACAAAAAATAAGCTTCATAGTTAAGCGGGGGTAAGACTGTAACAGAAGAAACATCTTAGTGTTGATAAAAAGAATTAGTCCATTTACTGTTTGTTGAAATAAAAGAGAAAATTTTATAGTTTTGGTTTTAAATATAAGCTACATACACTGTCCTTCTTCCTCACAACAGGCACAAGGCAGCATCAGGACACTGGAACTTGGGCTTACCTCTGTAGTGTTTCACCAACTTCTGTAGAGATTCAAATTGTGCTCTGGTTGTGATATAGTATCCACCATTGTCAAGTTTTCTGATTTTGTAGTGTTTCACATTATCACCTCTGACCTCATCCCAGTCACGTATGGAAAGGGAATAAGCACCTAAGAAACAAGTTACACCTGGTTATTCACCAAAATTTAAAAACGTATTTAACTTATCTCCACAACTGTCATTATACACACACGTGTGCACATGCGTATGTGACGTGATAGGCATAAAAGTGTCCATTATGACCACCTTGGTGGCGGGAAGGGAGGAATGAGAGAGAGAGAAATGATAAAAGACATATACATACCTTTAGTGGTTTCACTCTCTCTTACTAAGAAAATACCACGCTGGTTCCCAGGATTTAAAAGTAGCCTTTCTGCATCCTTCCTGCCCATCTTACCAAAATACCACCTAGAAAATTGCAATGGAAACTTGTAAGTAAAAGCTTCCTATTCTTTGGTACTCATAGAAACAAAAAATTTGGAAATCCCATGCATTGACTGGACCTCACTGATACCCCAAAGCAGATGCTGATCAACAGAAGCAATGACATCCATATAATCACAAGATTAAGATGACCTATTTCTATATAACTCTCATTTCTGTTGTTTGCAAAATACATGTAAAGAGGGCTGTATCTGCAAATACTATGGTTTTCTGGTGGTTTGACAATGGACATCAACTGTACTTAACACTGAAAGTAACACCCTCTTCTGGCTAAGTTTATAGTTCAGGCTGAATCAGACAACCCTCTATGGTAGAACTCTCAAAACACTGCAACAGCTGAAACCACCTTCTCTAAGAAGTTTTGGCTTTATGCTAGAAAACAGTATTTAATGCAAAGTGGGTGTGCATAAATACCACTGGATCACAGTTTCATTCTGGTTGGAAGGGGCTCTTGGGAGGTCTCAGGTCCAGCCTTCTGCTGCAAGCAGGGTCAGCAGTGAAATCAGACCTGTATTGCTCAGGATGTTGTCCACTTCAGGCTTGAAAACCTTGAAGGATGAACTGCCAACCTGGGCAACCTGTACCTCTTCCTGGCTGTCCTCAGGATTAAAACGTTTCTTATAACCAGCTGGAAACTCTCCAGTTTCAATTTTTGTTGCCTCCTGTCCTTCACTGCCTCAGTATATGATTCTACTGATCATTTAGAAAATGCTTATTTATAGGTATCATTTAGTTCTCTATGAGTAACGTTTTAGTAACCATTTTGTTGAATCATTCTGATACCAAAAAGTATGCCGATATCTTAAAAGACGTGATTTTTTCTTGCTTTAAGTTCTTTCACAAAAGGAATTTCTTCCATGCTCCCACAGTGTGTTCATCCTGATGAACAGCCTGCACTGTCCTGTGCCAGTGAAAAATTTAAGGTCCATCTTCATATGAACACCCAGACTTTGGAAAAACACTTATTTCTAACTATATTTTGATTATGTGCCTCTGAAGTCACAAAGTGATGCGAAGTGTAAATTTCAAACATTTCTATTTGTCACTGTCTTATCATCAAGCAAATCTGGCTTCATGATTGATGGGAAATAGTATTGGAAACTGCTGAAAAGCAATGGTTTTGTGGGCAAAATATTTTCTGGCCTAAAAATGTAGTAGGTAAGGAGGGATCACTTTGCTGGCCTGTGAACAGAATGGCCTGTGCAATCTCTTGGGAATTTGAAACTTATTCTTACATTTTGTTGGATTTGCAGTTTGACTATTTAAGGAGATGTGCAAAGCTAGAAACGGATGTGAGAGCGTGCTTGCTTGAGACAATTTGGATGTAACCTATAATGTTACTGAGTCCTAATTAATGACTTCACGTGAAAATGCCTCTTCCCCAGACTACTACAACAATTTACAAACTATATTGTAAAGTGCTTTTTATTTAATTACCTACAAAATAATGGCAGGATTTAATTGTTCCTTTTATTGCCATTAAACACTTGTATTATGCTGTCATTCAAAAGACACTTGAATAAGATGGATCTGGTGACAAGCAGTTTCTGATATAAATGGAGTCTATGTCCTTCAGGCTTAGAAAAGGCTGCATAAAGAAAATCCTAGCATCGTGGGGCTCTATATTGCTTTCGCACTAGTAACTCCAACTGCAGTCGCAACACAAAACCTGTGAACCCCATCAAAGCACAGGGTTAACCAACTCTAAAGCAAATGAACTGTATCCCAAATGCTGTGGTGGTATTTATTACAATTAGCACTGGTTCTTTAAAATAGTCAGTTTTAAAAAGCTTCCCTCCTTATTCACCATCCTTCACTCTCACCTCTAGTCATCACAAACCTATGACAAACCTCACCACTCTGCTCTGCCAATCTTTATGAGCCATGGTTTCTTTGCAAAAGGCTATAATTTCCATTTTACCACCACCACAGTTGTAATGACAGTATGCTTTTATTGCATAATTAAAATAAAAACCCTCAACGTCTAAAAAAAAAAAATTAAGAAAAAGATAGTAATTTTAAAACCAGCTGAAACTCAAGGGTGTAAAATAACAGTGCATCTTTGATGCAATCACTTTTTAATAGCAAAGAGCCAAGTGACAGCAGCAGCAACATGCTAAAGTCTCAGCTTGAGATTCAGGAAACATCTTGAAAATCAGGCACTTTTCCCAGAAGTGCAGTAGCAAACAGAGAAGTGCACAGGTCACGTATCAGGGAACTGCTTATTGGCAGTACCATGCCTGTATATTGAAGCAAGAGCTGTGGAACTTTATATTTCTAGTACAACAAATACAGTCCCTTGGAACAAGCATTACCTGAAACGGTACTCCAACTCACAGTTCCCACAGTCACTTCATGTGATTCTGTAGGCTCTCTGGGATCTTTGTTTGCAAATAAATGTAGAAAGTACTGGCACACAAAGCAATATAATTTTTCAAATTCACAGCAGTCCTTAGAGTACCACACAATTTTGTCACCAAAAAGTTATTACAGATTAATAGATTAGCAATAACTGTGCACACAGATGTTATTTTAGAATGTAAGATTATCAAGGATATAGCTGATGTTGAATCAGGGTTTGGCAAGCAAAAATAAGGATAAAAATCTAGAGCTGATGTTGTGTGAACTGCTCAACTAACACCCATCCATTTTTGCTTTACGTGATACGCAACGCATGTACTCCCAATTCTTACCACTAGTGCATTCTCCCACCCTTTTTCCTTTAGCCCCAAGTACAGCAAACAGGCACAAAACATCTGCATGAGTGTCCACCTCACACTTACTAATAATTATACCTTTGACATAATACAAGTAGCATTGCTATTCTTTAATTAGCAGTATTCTCCTACTTTATGCTAAAATGTTACATATACTGAATTAAAGGAATAGTATCACCACAGGGTACGAAGTGTAGAATGGATAATAACAACGGATTGACAGGATACAAGTCTTACTCTTCTGCTTGAATGGAGTCTGCAGGAGCTACATAATTGCTTGGGATGTAGCCTGTTTTTCCTGTAGCAATGGATCTTGCTTCCCACCAGTCTCCTTCCCTGAAATAAAACATCAGTTACCTCTTCCACATATAAACAATACATAATTCCATGGCACCTGTACTCACATATGAAAGGCAGGCAAATTTAGGTAACATGTAATTTTAGTTATGAAGGTATCTAAACCATTTTGTACTGCACTTACATGCATCTTCTTGTGTTCTAAGCAACATGAGTGCCTCTTAGCAGAATTTCATATTTTAAAGATTTGGGGCTTTTTTTTGGTTAGGGTTTTGTGTTTTGGTTTTTTTGTTTGTTTGTTTTTGTTTTTGGGTTTTTGTTTTTGTTTTGGTGTTTTTTTGTTTGTTTTGTTTTTTGTTTGGTTTTTGTTTTTGTTTTGGTGGTTTTTTGTTTGTTTTGTTTTTTGTTTGTTTTTTTGTTTTTGTTTGCTTGTGGGGGGGGGTTGTTTGTTTGTTTGTTTTAAATGTAAAACCAAAATGTTTTATGGCAGAGATGTGTAAATAAACTTTCCCAGTCTTCATCTGCCTCTCCAGGTCATTCTGCCTGTATGCTGACAACAGTAAAGGAAGCAGGAAGCCAGCTAGTAGAATTAAGAGACCTGGACAAATGAAAACTGCTACATGTATGAATTAGAACTATTACTGCACCAAAAAGTTGTGTGTAAGGAAATCTCCAAAGCAGACAAATTACTTTCTCTTCACTACACTTCTAGAAATCAGACTGTAATGCAGTAATGTTGCTGCAACTGAACATCAAACTACCATAAACTATCTGTACATGGATTTACTGTGGTGGCCAGCTAGATCCAAACCCATGTCGAGATGACCCTGGTAGAGGACACTTGTCTCTGGAATTTGCAGTGCAGTGGTGCCAGCTGCGCCCACCTTCCATGACATCTGGAATCCTGTCAGAGGGTATCTGCACGGTGCAGAGTCTGGGATGGAACAGCGAACATTTCCACCTTTTCTGCCCCAAAGCGGGTGGCTGTGCCTTGCTGGGGCAGGGAGTGACAGGGAGTCACCCAACCACCTGAGGGCAGGCTTGGGGCTGCGCCAGTCGCTACCGTTCTGCATCTGCACCCAAACCTTGATCTCAGTGCAAAAGGTTACTGTCTCAGCCGTATGAATATTTTAACCCCATGCATGTCGAATATTGCATGCATTCAGGAAAAGAACTAAATCAATCTGCTCTTCACTGAAATAGGATACAAAGATTTCAAGAAGAGTTGAGGATCTAATTATTCCCAACAACCATACGAAGTCTGTGAATAAGAACACTTACGTGTTATTTATTATCTGGAACCGTTCACCTTTCTTAAATGAAAGGTCATCTGTAGTTCTAGCTTCATAATCATATAAGGCCACAAATACAGTAACACCACCTTTGGAAAAAGAGGAAAAAAAACCCCATATGATATAGCAGTAATGCCGCAACACTTGATTTAAGGACTTGTCTGTGAAACAACTCATTAATTTTGATTTGAAAGCAACTAAACACTCTGGGTTGTATCTCATTTTGGAAGCTGGATTAATAATCTGCTAATTTCTTAAAACAGAGCAATAGCTATAAACAGACATCCTAAAAACACACTTCCATACCAAAAAAGGCCACTAGATACATCGCTGGAACTACACTAATAATTACAGCACTTATATACAGAAACCTGCATGACACATCAGCAGTAAAAATATTCCCTGGTTTCCTTATTAAGTTTGTTTCTTGCTAAGAAATGCAATTTCCACAACACCACAATGGTGAACCATCAGCCAATAATTTTTACAGAAGTAGTTTCCTGATGAACTTAGCTATAAATAACCGATGTGCTCCAAACTTTCTGAGGTTACACATTAAAATCTACTCAAGGAACTAAAAAATAAATAAAAGTATTCTTGTTGGGTACAAAAACATTTCTCTGCTTTAGGACTAACGATTTTTTTAATTCCATCAAGTCTCCCCGCCAGTGAAGCAGACTCTTGCTGAGGGTGATACATCAGCGCATTACTCTGGAGAACAAGGACCAAGACAGGTCACAGAAGGAAGAGCTGCACTCCACCAACCCCACGGGATTTGCTTCCCCATCCCACTTCTGGTATAGGGCATGTTGTTGAATGTGTCCCACAAACTGGACAGATGTGAGAGAGACGGATGGTAGGAAGAATCCTACACTTTCTGGTAGGAAACCTTTTTCTACACTTCAAAGAACTAATCTACAAAACTGGGCTAAAGGAAGAAGAGGGAAAGGAGAACAGGCTATTTCAGATGTACAAGCTACTGTAACTAGGAGAAAGGTAAAATAGAAAACTGCAAATGGACAATTCAGAAAGACTTTTTAAGCTCTAGAAATGCTATTTAAGTCTAATGGACGTCTAAGAAGCCTAATGATAGTCCAAGCAATAACTTAATTTTAAATGTTTAATACTACATCTCTAATATGCACAAGAACATACATGGAAGTTCACCAACAGAACCATGTTGCATCTAATTTTAGATCTTACACTTAATATGATTAGTGATCAGAAAAGAAGAATACGTAATGCAGTGGGGATAGTCTATATCTAATATTCTTTTGCAATGTAGACTTTCTGATGCAAGAGCTCCTAATCACTTAAATACTTTCATTTGATTTGGAGTCTTCCTGTGATTACAGTCTCTCAGCAGGCCTCAGCTGGAAATGAATTTACAGTTCCTCTAGGAAAAACAGAACAAAATCCCCACAGGAGGTTAGAGTAATTGAGGGGTTTTTTTTTAAAGTGTGATTTATGAACTGAGAATGAATTAAAATATTCCGTAGAAGTTAACAGCTCCTAATTTAAGTTAAAAATCAACACAGCTCTACCAATTTTTGCCTGTATTACTACATTATTACATTATTTGGATGACACAAACGTCTACCTGGAGCAAGAAAATTGTGGGGATACATACCATATTCAAACAAACAGAAAGCAAACGTTATGGAAATAAACCATGCCCAGGGACATCTTCAGCAGATGAAAAAAAAAAAAATCAAGCCATATCATCACTAAAGTTTTTAACTGCATATAAAGAAATTGGGAGACTCCATGAATCCCAAAAGACTTCAGCTACCTTCAAACCTCTTTTTATTCTTACTTGCAAGTGTTACTTATTTCATAACAAAGAATAGTAAAATACTTAAGGAGAGCAGAATCAGCACAGAATGTTTTTAACAAAGATACAGTCAAATGATTTTAAGTCGCTTGCAGCTGTTTTCTTTGTGAATCACAGTGAGGTGATCTAGTTTAGCTGTTTAAGCTATCTGTGACCATAAGACTTCCCTTAAAGGTTTTCCTTTCTTTAGGTCAGTATTCCCATCCTCTAATCTATGACTGGTTTTGGAGAGAAGACTTTATCTTCTTGTTTAGCATGAGGATTACACGGAAGGCAAGAACAGCAGTCCATTTTTCTGTTTTGATTTTCAGTAATATTGTCTGAATTCAAAGTAATACTGTAAGAATTTATCTGATGACTGAGAATGTGTAACACAGGAGTAGAGTGACTAACTCAGATTTCTTCTCCTTTTCTACTCTAGAGGAATAAAAGAAGGCTCAACTCTTTTCAGCCTCACTACAGTCCAGGATGACAACCATATCATCCTCTTGTCACACATCACTGATCAACTGGATAAGTACTACTGACACTTACATCCTGTTTGACAAGCCCATCTATTTTCCTCTCTTGCGAAGCAAAGGGCAACAGAATGTGGCCAGTGTTTTATTCGTCACAAATACAAAAAGCTTACAGCCAGATGAAGGTTGTCATCTCATTCAACTCACAAAAACACCCAATTTTGGTATTGGGTACATTCAGTGTTGAAAATCAGTACTGAATGTACCAAATAATTGTTACTACAATTTTATTTATTTTAAAAGTGTGTTTGTTTGTTGTCAGGCTGGTTTTACGAACAAGGAGGAATAATTTCATATGCAGTATCATTTTGCCTAATTGCAAAACAATGGGAGCGTTCACACAAATCAGCCTGCCTGCTGATAACCGATTTCACACTGATGAGATATTAGACTCTTTTCATGAGAAATCTCTCTTGGTGAGTCTGGCTCAAGATATAACATGCTTAACTACCAGCAGGAACAGGAACAGGCAAGGGAACACCCCTTCTGGTCTGTGCAGCAAAGGCTTTGTGGTACCTGGTGGGGGGCTTATATCCCTGATGTCTGGCAAAGCCCGGAAGTGCCTACACACGCTGCTGGAGATTCCCACATGAACTAAGAACCAGATGTAGTAAGAAGGAATACACTGAGGTTCTTGAAGGAGATGAAGTACAATAAACTTCCCTCAGTAGAGCTAATAAAGAAATGCTGCCCCTATTTAATTTCTGCATATGTTCATCCAAAGTGAGGATTCAGAGCTGATTCATAAATTTTGAGACAGGCTAGATGGTCATTTTAATTATTTGGTTTTTAATGAATTCCCAAGAAAAGGAATATGAGGTCATCATTACCTGACAACTTGTATTTGGTTTCTGAATTGCTTAATCTCAAGGTCAGAGTGGGTTTTCATGGATCTCAAATTTATTGTGTTTAAAAGACTTTTAATGCCACTGTAACAAAGGAAACATTTAAGCACTGTAATTGTGCCAACATTAGAGGTTTGTGGGAAAACTAGAAATAGACTAATAAGGAATTATTTACTCTGTTTTGTGAAGTCTGTTCAAAGCTTCTAGAATAAATTAGTCCTTTTTTTCTTGTCTCTCTCAAAAAAGAATTACAGCTTCCTCTCAAAAATATCCATCTAAACTATGAAATTAGCCATGTGCACGAAATCAGTATTTTTTGTAATAAAGTTCTAGGATTTTGATGTAAAGGTGGGTTTATAACATCAGATGTGCACATTGCTTTAAAATGCTGTATCTTCTGTATCTCAGCCAAGAAGGTCTCTGTGCCTTGCAAATTCTATTTTTAAGTTTTCAATTTTGGTTTTCATATGACCACCAACAATGAGATTTCTGCTCTTTTGTTTCACACCTGTTGTTTATATAGTACACAGAATATATTGCATCTCCTACTTAGCTTTATAAATAAACAGATTCAATGTTGTATTAATATAACTTACAGCTAATCAAGCTTGAAACCCAGTTTAAAATATCAATTTCCTGAATCTGAAGTGTTTTTCATTTTGTACATCTCTCCAAGCTTAAAGTCATTATCCCATATGTGTCCCTTCAACACCTTAAAACTTCTAACACAATTTCATCAATTCCCATTATTGTCTTTAGTAAGTCTCAAATTTCTCTGTGCTGCCATCCTAATTGCCCCCACAAAAAAAAAAAGAAAACAAAAGCCTAAATAACCAACCCTCAAGCCCCGGTCACCCAGACGGATTTATTATCTAGCAGTAAAGGCAATTCATTTAAAATTTGCAATTTATTTCCATGTGTCATAGTATTTTTTGACTACAACTGTCAAGCTGCTATAATAACAAATAGTAATGATAGTATTTTATGTAACACTCACCTGTTAAAGTACTAGGATATGGACTTGGCACAGCTGAAAATGAAGATGATGCTCCTCCAAAGGGTGTCATTCCTGAAGGCCCTCCAAAAGGAGTCATGGAATGACTATTAAAATTAACTGCTGATCCCTTTATTGACGGTGACTGTGTTGCTTGGCTGGAGTCGGATCCATAATGACTGACATGGGAAATGACAGGTTCTGGAGCATTTTCAGTTCTGTATTTCATGGCTGGACCTTTACCTTCTTTGCTTTTAATGCACCCCATGGTTGCTTCTGTGAGAATGAGAGGAAAAAAAAAAAAGAGTTCATCTTCATGTTGTGTCTTTTGATAGCTAACACAGGATATTACCAAAAAGTTTCCTTGAATGCTAATTTATTACTGTTAAACCACATGCAGAGTATAAACTTGATGAAAAGTATTCTGGAATAAAACTAAGCCATTACTAGACTAGAGAAACCCTAATTATTTTCCCTTACATCATCACATATTAACAGCACATATTAAGAAATTTGAGTAATTCTTCATTCCAGTTTCTTGGTAGACTGTAAATGGTAACAAATTAAAAAAAGGGGGAAAAACAAAAAAGAGAGAATCAGGCAACAGATGAGGAAATAACTCTGAAGGCTTCTCTAGCACGGTAGAGGGTGAAACAGATGTGACAAATCCAGAGTCAGTTACACAAAGCAAATCCAAAGCAATTACACAAAGAAAACAAGTGAGGCATCCCTGCTTTCTTTTTTAAGCACAAGTGCAGTGAAGTCCTGACTGACTGGTGGCATTACAAATAACATCTTTAAAGACAGAGAGAACTCTGCATCTGTTGCCAGCCCCCCAAATACATCTCACAAAGAAACCTGGAATATCCACTGCCACAGGATAGGGTTAAGCTCTAGAGTGTAACTAGAAGTATAAAACAAATTAGAAGAGTAATTACAACAGCCATAGGGGTTTAGAAACAGAACTGCCCAGACAGGTGACAATGTATCGCCCCATTGGCCCAGGATTGCCACCAGCTCCCACTACAGGCAGACCGTGCCAGAGCTGTTTACTGGGGAGACACCTATTACCTGCTGATGGAGGGAATCAGAGAGAAAAGACCTGTCACCAGCAATTAAAGTGACTAAGCCTCAAGAAGTTACCACCTGCCATTTATCAGGTGGTGAAAACTGGTAGCAGGCATTTTCTGGCATACACCAGCTGAGAAACAAATCAGGAAGAAAACAGGAGTGTCTATTAGATGCAGCACTAGTGTGGCATTTAAATTTCTGTATTCTTCACAGGAGGAGAGCTAAAAATCTCCTTTAACTTCAAAAGCAGAAACCTCCACAAAGGGAAAATCAACTGCTCCACATTCTCTAATGAATCAATTAAAAAAAATAAACAGTAGGAGTTTGACAGCATGAAAACCACATCTTTTGATAACTACAATAACAATTTCATGGACTCTAACTAACAATTAGTGAAACACCATGTTTCTCGTTGTGTGTCTAACTATTCTTTTCCTTTTCCATTTCTCTTACCTTGTTAAATATTAGACACAGAAATATGAAACAAAGTAAACAAATACTGCCTTAATATAACCACACTGAGAGAAACTAATACCCTCCTATAACTAACCGTTACAATATTAAAGATACTGTAATTTCCTCAAGAACCATGAGTCAGAGTTCCTGGAAAGAACAACGTCCAGAGCCAGTGAAACACCATATGAAATTTACTGCTCAAAAAAATTAAGTATATTCACCCTGTCATTTCAGCCCCTGATACTGCAATGTAATATAATTACAGATGCAGAAACAAGCAGCATTTTTACAGATCATATTTGGGAGTCTTCCACAGAATACTGAATCATCACAAAAGCACACCTTTTCAATTTTTTCTTACTTATACTACTATTGCCAACTTATAAACTATGAACAAACATCAACAGAGCTCAGCTCAAATACATGTATAAAAAATGCAATGTGTCTAAATACCTTACAAAAAATGCCTTACCATCTACAGTAGAAAAGCTAGTTATTAATTCACAATAGAAGTCAAACACCCAGAATCACATCCGGTTAACATCCCTACCACTGCAAAGAGATACTGTAATCCAAACCACTTTCTTTTGGCCATGTGGCTGCCTGTTGTGAATTTTTGCCTTCCTCTGAGGCCTATTTCTCTGATTCTTTTTAAAAAACTTCAATCAATGTTTTCATTGAATAAAAATCTACTCACCTTTGCAAAAAAGTCTTTGCTAACAGCACTGATTCCTTGCTTTTGGGTGGAAGTTAAGCACGCAATTCAAAAGTCCAGCACACTACTTACGTTAATCAAGTAGATTAAAAGGGAAATATACACATATTTGTATGACTAACTTCCACCACAAATATTTTTCCTCCCTTAATTCGGGCATTTGGTTAACTTGCAACAGGCTGATAAGACCTCAAAATTTTAAATAAATAAATAAAGATAGTGATTTACCAAGTCCGGTAAAACTGCTGGACGTTGCCTAAGGAATTGCTGATTTGAGCAAATAGCTGGTGATAAGACTAGGCTGTACTGCAGTTGTAACTACTATGACCCACATGTGCTCACCCACTTAAGCCGTGGTTAGCTGCAAGAAGTTACTATTGGAACACTTGAGTGTCACAGAGAAAAGCCCTTACTGAAGACCTGAATTCATTCTAGAAAAACAGAGTCAGCCTCTCCTTTGCCTCTCCCCTCCCCAGCCACTTCACTGTTAAGGTAATCTTCTTTAAGGGGTTAAAGAGATTAACAGCAGAGATTCACAGCAGAGATTCAATCAGCACTTCAAAGAGAAAGACTTTCAGAAATAAGCAGACAAAAATGTAAATGTTCTACTTTTATAACTGCATATCTACAAAACAAAATTAAGCAAGCAAACTCCTTAAGTGATAAACATAGACATGAACTGCTGTAAAATACTGTACATGCATTTGTGAGGAGGAATTAGAGGCACGAGGGGAGGGAAGATGACATAAACCAAGAGCAAGTAGTAAAGAAAAAATGATTGCCCACCCTGTGGGGGAAAAAACCCAACGACTTAGTACTGTTTAGTCTTGTAATAAATTACTGGATAAAGAACAAAAAATCCCTAAGCAGTTGGTGTGCAAAGTTGGATTTGATTATTCCGGTACTTCATTTGTTACCAACAATGTATATAACTGAAATAACTTCACTACTATATTTATCAATCTTTGCCTGACCAGTAACAAAATATTAAGGAATACATTTCTGTCAGAATTCATGGCTCTCTTTCTGAAGCATTGAACTCTGTCTAGAAATAGGTTCAAATGAGAAAATTTGCTCTGTAGAGGTCCATCAATATGAAGTAACGCTGTCCCAAGGTATGTTAATCACAAGCCACAAACTTCCCATTAGTTAAACCATTATTTTAGAGGAGATTGGTGTCTGAAGCAATCTATTTGAGTAACTTCAGTAGGTTGTTTTCATTTTGGAAAAAATATTCACCTATTGGTTCTGATCAGTGTATCCACACGTTTTGGACGGGGGAAGGGTGGAGGTCTATCAGGAAACTATGTTCAGAAAGGCATGAACTACAAGCCCAGCTGTCTTCATCTGCTCACTAGATGAAAAAAAACCCTATGCTAGAATGTTTTCAAGAAATAACAGAAGCTACAACGATTACTGTAGAAACAGTAGAAGGCTAGCAGGACGCCCACAAAAATCAACTGAAGAATAAGAGTACTCCAGGAAGCAATCATCAAATGAGATTTTAGTAATATCTCATCAGACTTGCGCTTTTTGGAGAAGTCATACAAAGGGCACAAGTTCACTGTTGTTCAGTTCTACAAACACTTCAGGCAATGACATAGGACCCTTAATAAACTCCCTGCCAAACAAGAAAGCTGCAAAAAAGTCAGTGCTTCCCTCTTATCTTCCCAACTCCTTTTTATAGCAGTGTGCCAGATCACGAAGAAAGCTTTGTTCACGAACTGAAAATTGTGGCCAGTAAAGTCTTTGTGTTGTTGGGTTTTTTTTCTGTTTTTATTTAAGGATGAGTTACCAGCCGAAGAAAAACAAGTTTTTCTTCAAGAGTCATCATATTCTAGGACACTGACAAATTCCCTCAGGGTGTCTGCTGCCTTGTCCATCCAGCCCAGAGAGATGGGTGTCACAAGGAAACCACTTGTTCATCCGACGTGTTTTTGCTCTTTCCTGTCGTTACTTACAGAAGTTACTCCTTGGTTCCTTGGGACACGAGATCGTCAGGAGGGCTTCAAGAAAGCTCTTCTACTGTGGTGAAGGAAGATGATAGAGTTTTCTTTGAAAGAGGTGGCTTTAACTTAGGGGGATAAACTGAGTCTGCTACAGCCAGGTGCCTCAGAGCAATGCAGTCTGCAAATGCCTCTAAACATCGTATTCGCTTTCCCCCCATACTCTACCCACGAAGATTTTGAGGGCTAGGTGTTAGCCTCTGAAATTCTGAAGACCAGTGGATGGGAGATCCTCAGGTTTGTTGCCCTTGCTGTAGTGGATTTGATAACAAAACCCATTCAACTAGGAAAAAAAATAAGAAAAATGGGGAGTTTCTTCTTGGGGCCAACTGGAAGTCATCTTCTAATCTTGCACTTCTGTTACAATGCAGTGTGTCCCCAGATGCCTTCCACAGACTTTATCACAAGTTAAGGCCAGGAATGTCAGTCACATGTAGCTGTTTCAACATGCCACAAAGGGAAAGATGCTCTAGGGAGTTGCTCCCTCTTCAACCTCTGGTGTAAACTGGGTACTAAAACTGTACAAGAACTAAATGCAAGAGGTAGAGCAAAGAAAAATCACTGAAAGAAGGGAAGGTTAGGTTGCAACATTTTGTTTTCACTCCTTTTGATTACTAAAATTGGTCATACAGCTAAAAAAGAGCACTTGAGTAATTTTTCACTATGAAGAAAAAGTTAGAAGAACAAGCAAGTCAAATCTCCCTCCAGAATGATAAAGCAAGACTGCAAAGATACTCCCACTTAAGAACCACCAAAAAAAATTCTCCAACTAAAAAATAACTCCTCGTGCTACGTAACATAGAAAAATAATTTCATTTGAGGTTCACAAATTGCTAATAGAAAGATAAAAAATTGAAGATTCCTACTCCTACGCAACCTTCAATTCTCCGTGTTAGCATAAAAAAATAAATTGTTTCTGTCAAGAAAAGACGTGCCCTCACTCCTGTGAAACAAATGTCTAACAAAAAGGTCTTCTTAACTTTCAACTAAAGTAATGACTTAAAGTTATTAAAATTTCATGCAATGATAAAGACAGGATATTCTGTGGGAAGTTTGCTAATGGATCCATTAGCTGGCAGCTGTCTATTTGTTCAAACAAGTGTAGAGCTGATTCCATATGTCACCAGAGACACAGAACCTATATTGGCTTTTTGTACACTAGGCAAACAATGCAGAGCATGTGCCAAACAGCTGGTTTCAGCTGGTGGTATCGAAAAATCATTTATTTGATGTGCAATAGACTGAAAAAAGTGAAGACCACCAAAAAAGAGCCTAACCTCTTTGGCTAGTAATATCCAACTAATTCAGTCCATCTTTAACAGGTCACTGCTCTGGTATGAAAACTGGAGCAGACTTTCTTGTCTACAAAACAACCTCCTATGTTTGTAAGGGAAAGTACACTAAAGAGAATTGCTCTGTGTTCTTTGCAGAATATAGACAATTTTTTAAAAATGATGCAGTTTTTATCATGGAATATAATTTATCTTTTATGAGCTGTCATAAATTGCAGGGTTTGCTTCTTTTACCATGAACAATCCATGGCATTTCAAAGAATGATGTTCTACTGGATTCAGTTTTATAATTAGCAGTAACATTAGTGTAATGAGACCTTAGAGTCTGTATCATTATGCACTTAAAGTGCAACTGACACGACCTTGTAATTAATGATTTAATAAGGAGCACAAAGTGAAGATAACGGAAGAAATATTGAAAAACCCCCAATGAAGCAAGGATTGAGGTTACTTGAATTTCAATGTTTACCACACATCTTTGTGCAGTTCTACCCAAAAAAATAACTATAAACAAGCACTACTAGCCCTCAACTTGCCCAAACATTAAAATCTATATTTAAAACCATCCCCTTTATCACTGACTATTGCAAGCTGAACTTTTGAATCCTAATGGTTCCACAGACCAAATCCTCTTTAATCATGACTATACAAACATATTAAAGGAAAAATTCTGGGGCTGCTGTGGTCACTCTTTTGGTTTCACAGCAGCAGAACAAACCCCAAACTGTGTGCTAATAAACCTACAGTCAAGAAACTCAGCATAGCAAATGGAGGATTTGGTACAAAGAGAGAAAAAACGAGTATAAAAATGTTTTTTTAGGTGGAATTTTGAATTTCAGAGTTAAAAGCTGTTGAAAATACATAATATTTCTGTTCTAGTTCACGTTTTTCACAGGACTCAGAATTTTAAATTTGCTTTAAATGGTTAAGACTGATCCTTCTACTAGAGGAGCTAGCTACCTGGCTTACAAGATCACAATAACTGTGCTCTGAAGGAATATCAGATCTCAACACAGTACCTGAAAAATTAGGGTTAGCAGGAATTTCATGAAAAAGAATAAGGTCCTTCAATCCTTCATGTCCTTCCTGATTTCTTAACTTTTTTTGGAATGGAAGACAAAAAGTTTGACAGAAGTATACTTCCTCTGAGGTTTGAATGGCTTAGACATGGGACATTTTCTCAGATGTATCAGACTTTGAACATCGTATCTATGAAGGAGTCTGAGGACTTACAGTCCTCCAGTTTGCATTGTCACAAACAAAGGCTTCCCTCCTGAAGAAAAACCTACTGTCCTTGTTGGAAGTAATAGGTAGGCAGTGGAACTTCCCCAGTAGGCAAGTACAACCCTCGTACCAATGCCCAGCAATCCCTAATATCCAACTGCAGGGTCCCATTGGATGTCAGGTTATAGAGTTGAAGGAAAAATTAACCATGGCAACAAAAAGTTCTAACAACAAAACTGAAATTAAGGATTATCAGCAAGGTAAAGTAAGGAGCAACGTGAACACACTCAGTTTTCCTTCTCAGTTACATTCTTCCTTTTATCTGGACCAAACATGTAGGATCTCCTCCCAGTCACTCTGTAGTTGGACAGGTGAATCTGTAGAGGTAGTCTTTCATTTTTAAGACAGGCAATTTTTAGTGTAACATACTGGAGACAATGGTCATGTCATGGATGCTATGTGGCTGGCTCTGCAAAATGCACACTCATAAATTTGTGTTTATTTATAATTAGAGTTTCACCAACACTATCTGAGATAGTGTTGATATCCTTTGACCAGATACTGTATGCAAACACAGCAAGAAAAGGTGTCTTTTCCAATCAAACTAGTAAATGGCCAGGAAAAATAGACTAGAGGTGGAAGAAAGCAAACCTACTGTAATTTTAAAGGCTTTTCTAATCAAAGACCACCTAGTTCAGCATCCTGTCTTCAGTAGCGGCCTTTGCCTCTAACCAGGAGTTCTACCTTCACCATGGGCCTGCACTCTGACAATGAATAAGGTTGTCTCTTTGTATGATTCACCAGCAGGAGATGCCTTGGAAGATGAGAGAAGTAGGATGAGTGCAGACTGCTCCAACCTCCACCAATCTGTAGCTCAGAAAGCCCACAGATGAAGGCTAAGGACTCAGCTATATGAAGAAAAGTCCAACAGTATGACCCAGCTTATGAATGTAAACTAATGTACTTATGTTGATGCAACATCTGCACAGGATTTGCATGCTTGTATGTCTTTACTGGAATTGTTTTATGCTTACTGGTTCAAGTCAGAATGATCTTATCCAAGAAAATAAAAGTACTTATTACGATAATCATATAGATTTAACCATCACAAACATTGTGTTCTAGACAAGGCTTATGAAAAACCCACAGGGTGCAAGTGCCACAGTCAAGACCTGGACTAAGACCTTGCAAGTGCAACTGTAGCAGTCTGACACACCTAAGCAAGGTTTTCTCATCCAAACTGTTCAAGCATCTAAAAAGCACATTCCCATTGTCAACCCCATCTGCCATTTGCTCACATAAGCAATTTTCACTTCAGGCGGAAGCTGCCTACCTTGTCAGCAAGACAATGGAAAGCACAAAAGAAAGATGTTGGGTGGGAAAAAAACCAAACAAACATAAAAATAGCTAACACCCCAAACCCAGCTGCTGTAGGCACAGAGCCTAGCTGGGGGTACCTGACTGAGAGGTAGCTCCTGAGGGAGCTCCTGAGCTGCTTCTAACTTCCCAAGAAGAGCAGAGAAAATATGTCAAATTAAAATAACTGAACTTAATTTTTAAAATCCCTACTAATTGCTAAATAGAGCTTCTGTATTAAGAAAGTTTGTTTTCAGGATGTATTCTGAATTTTGAGTGAAGTCAACGTATTGTTCACATCCAGAAAGAGTGAAAAATAATTTGTGCTTCTGTACATACAACAAAAAATCTGCTGACAAACCTAAGTGTTGTGCAAAATACACAACACTGATGGATACACAACATTGATGGGATTAATTTTCTTTTCCAGCAGTCAAGATCACTAGGGAGAAACTAACTAAACTATGAGAGTTGCAAAAGCAATTTTATGTGATGAAATATATAATACATATACACGAGACCATGTTTAAAATTTAACGTTACAATGTCTAGGCACACAATTTCAAGCCCTTACCACACAAAGGCATTTTCTCTGACAACAAATGACACCACAGACAAAACAACCAACATATTGTCTAGACAGTATTACTACTGCTCCATTGTCTTGAACATTTAAGTACACAGTCTATACATAAATGCAGAAAAGGACAATTCTGCCTTTTTTTTTTTTTTTTAGTGTAACAAATACTTTTATCAGTTTGAAAATAATTACAATTATCCTAAAAACTTAAGAGTCTGATGTGTTTAAGAAGTCTGGTCAAAAGATTGTTTCAGATTCTAAGGCATGTCATATACCTTGTCAAAGCTATCTAGGGTATTTCAGATTTAAGAACCAATTGATAAATATTTTGTTTTCATTGCATTGAATCCTATTTGGAAAACAACAAAAAGTATGCCTGGTATCATAGACCATTTTCATCCATTCAGTTTTCAACCATTTTATTTAAGTATATTTAAAGTTTATATTTAAAAGTTATTTTAAAAAAGAGTATCCAAAAGTTATTTAAAAAGTGACTTTTAAATTTTGTTTACTACAATAAACTAACTTTCTGTTTTACTGGTCTCACAGCAGGAAGCACACAAACCACCTTCCCAAGGGACATCTGCCTTGCAGAAAAAGCGAAGCAAAACTTACACAGTACAAGACCAAATTGGAGCATTTTTGTTCCGAAAAAAAAGTAATTTAAAAGCAATTTCTTTCAAAGCTCAACTATGAACTGTATATGCAAAATGGACTAAAACATTTGCAAGCTCTCAGAAACTTGGAGATACTGAAATTGATATGAATAATTTTCATCTTCTCAGCTGGAGTGGCAATTATATTTTAAAGTAACAGAGGAATTCACTATCAGCAAGAATCCACTTAAAACTTCATTAGTCAACTTAGAAATACAAAGGAAAGGAACAGTTGCAAGAACTTAGAGAGATGAATCAACAAAAGACCTTATAATAAATGACTGTTGTACCCGAACTATAGCACAGGATCACTGCTA
The DNA here is from genome assembly GCA_013399855.1 of Oxyruncus cristatus. Classification (NCBI taxonomy): domain Eukaryota; kingdom Metazoa; phylum Chordata; class Aves; order Passeriformes; family Cotingidae; genus Oxyruncus; species Oxyruncus cristatus. The sequence continues at coordinate 2,043,140 of VXAY01004091.1, forward strand.
GGTAATCTCACGGCATTTAAGACGTTATTTATTTGGTGCATGTCTTTGACACACTGTTACTTGACATTTGAACATTCCTGCTTTTCAGACATGAATTTTGCCAAATGTCACCCTAAGCTGAAAGTAAATTCTCTTTTATTCTCAATGCTATTTTATCCTAATATAATTGACATGATTACCAGGTTAAGAAAAATCAGTAATTACAGTAAATAAATCCAACTGCAGCTCATTTATTCACAGGCAATATACCCAGACCTCCTTCAACAATTAGCTCTTTGCTGAACAACAGAAATTTCAAGAAGCCATCTGGAAAATATCAACCTTTTGACTAAAACAAAGTGAAAGCACGTATAAACAACTGCAAACACACATGTGTTTGTGCAAACACACATTTCTCTTCATGAATCAATAGCTTGTGTTTTTCCATTACACGTAAAAAAAAGTGAAAGTACAATTAAATTGTAAATAAATTCAAAATTAAACAAAAGAAAGATGACACTTGCTAAATAACACCTTTACTAAAAAGGAAGAGCTGGATGATGTTTTAACTAAACAAGAATTATTACCCTAATAGCTATCATTACTGCTGTTCTACTGTTCGTATACTGACAGATACAATAGTGTTCTTAGGCAAGAAAACCAGGAAAAATTATCTTAATTAGCTTGTCAGGCATCTTGCACAATAGAGGCCATAGGGCTGCCCTGAATTAGTTTTTCCTTTTATGGTCTTGAATGTACACACACACACACACTTAAATTCATTCAAAGTGACTGTTATGGAAAGCTCACCCACACCTTGAACAAGTCCTAAATTTTGAACCCAGTAACTGCTAACAATACATGCCTCATATCCCACCTGAATTTAATGCCAACATCCAGAAAACACCTTTGCCTTGGAGACCTAGACTATCTTGTTTCTGTTTCCTGTGTAAGAACATCATGGCTCTCTTAAACCTTCCCCTTGCAAGAATGATGGAGTCCCACTAGACTCCAGTATACGAAATGACTTTCCAGTCACTCAACCACCTCATTTTCTCCAAGATCACTCAGTTTTCTTCAGCGCCTCCCACTAACAGTGATCACCAGGCATGTGGCATTCAAGCTAAGGGATATTCCTTAATCCTTCTTTCATATAATCACAGAATATTTTGGATTGGAAAGGACCTTTAAAGATCATCTAGAGTTCCAGCCCCCATAACCATAAGCAGGGACATCTTTCACTGATCAGTTTGGTCAGGGCCTCATGCAACCGTGCCTTGAACACTTCCAGAGATGGGGCATCCACAATATTTCTGGGCAACCTCTACTATCCTCTTGTAAAATATTTCTTACTAATACCTAGTGTAAAGCTACCATCTTTCAGCTTAAAACTGCTACCCCTTGACCTGTCACTACATGCCCTGGTAAAAAGTCCCTTCCCATGTTTCTTTAAGTTCCATTTATATACTAAAAGGCCACACTAACTTCCTGGAGCCATTTCTTCTCCAGGTTGAAAAACCCCAATTCTCTCAGCCTGTCCTCAGAGGAAAAGTATCCCAGCCCCCAATCATCTTCGTGGCCTCCTCTGGTCCCATTCCAACAGTTCCACATTTTTCTCATGTTTGGAGGATTAGAGCTAGATGCAGAACTCCAGGAGGGGTCTCACTAGAGTGGAATAGAAGGGCAGAATCATCCCCTTGACCTCCTGGTCACGCTTCTTCTGACGCTCCCCAAGATATGATTGACTTTCTGGGTTGCAAGCAGACATGGTCGGCTCACGTCCAATTCTCCATCCACCTAGATCTTTAGGTTCTTCCTTGAAGGGTTGCTCTCAATTCATTCCTCCTGGGGATTTTCCTGACCCAGGTGCCAGACCTTGCACTTGACCTTTTGAAATTCATGATGTTCCCTGGGCCCATCTGAGATCTCGTATTTATTTTGACAGCAGCCACTGTCCCTTATGATTCTCACATTTTTTTCAGTACTGCTCTGGAACAGAAATTTCTGCATCCTGAAAGCATGGCCCATATCCTTCTTGCTAAAAGTATAATAATAATTTTTCTGTATTCAACAGGCATGACTCTCAAGTTAATCCAGACTAATTGTGGAGCTGTGAGACAAATTTGGGAAAAAAAATTAAAGTCTATCACTCATCTGAAAATAGAGGCAACAGGACACAGTAAGAGTCTCACCATTATCCTTCCCAGGGTATCCTATGATTATCTCCCATATTCCATCGCCCTGTTCATCATTCCGTGATCTGCCCTGCAAGCACTTGGCACTATGTTTTGCAATGTGCACGGATCTCAGCCATGCAGTAGCTCTACCTTCCAGGTCATCTGCTTCTGCAGGACAAAGACATTTCTGGTGCCCCTCAGCAAGTACACTGCAGAAGGAAAGCAGTGACAAGAAGCAAGTGACAGAAGAAAGCAGTGACAGAAGCAAGACAAGCATCCTTGTCTTGGAAGCAGAACTACCTTATTTGTAGGTTACAGTCACTTGTTCTAGATCTGGGTTGGTTCCTGCAAAGTAGGTGTATCCTTTGTCTTTAACAAAAAAGCGGGCATTTCAGTAGCAATTTCATGAACTTACTACTGAAAAAAAAAAAAATCTTAACTCTTTGCTTTCAAAAACAAGGATACTACTTTACCTCACGTTCATGTTGTTTCATTTGCTTAAGGAATCAAAACACTCAATCCTTTCCAGCTCCAGACCAGCAATTAGAGTGACTTGTACTGGGTGTACCAAGCCTGCAATGATGGCATGTAATGGTAAAACCACATAGCGTTTGCTTCCCATTCCTTGTTCGCTTTCCTTTAGACTCATCCGCTGATTTTTTTTCTACCACTTAAAACCGCTGAAAGGGCTTTAAACACAATTCATAAAAGCACTTGCAAAAACGATGTCAAAGACCAATTTTTCCTGAGGGTGTTCTTATTTGATGGAGTGAAACAAAGGGAAACCATCTTAGTGTTTCTTAGTGTATCATGTGATACTGCTCAAAAAAATTGTTGAAGTCTTCAGACATGTACTAAGGATATGTTAAAGATGACATCAGTTTTCTGTTTCTCTTTTAAAAAGGCTTTCCATAGTAGTCAATAGGCCTTCCCTCTAATTCAGCATTTTCCAACCGTGAACTAGCCAGCAACATGTAAAACACATCATCGGTCACCACACCCTGAAGATGTGCAAAGTGAACACAACTGATAACTTTGGTAAGTTTTAACCACGGTACAGAATACCAAATAAAACAGAAATAGATGAGAGGAGGGTACGAAAAGGAGAGCAAAGAGATGCTGGAATATCAACTAGAGGGCTATAAATTATCTTTAAAAGAGAAACAATATTAATAATCAAAGAGCAACAGAAAATAATTTTGACACATTTCATGTAGGTAAATCACGTTAACTTACAAAAAGGTACACTGCAGCACAAAGACATCCTTCAGTTTTTATTGAATGGATCAGGCAATGCTCTTTAAATAGGTAAGTAAAATGCCTTGGCCACTTTGCGTTCTCAATCATGCTGGTACCGTGTTTACAAGAGTACACAATGTATGTTTAAAGATTCTCTTCAGGCTAAATAACTACTGTTTAGTAACAAATTTGCTGATTCCTAACTAATAAGCAGAGCTTTCAGAGATATTCTTTTGATTCCAAAAGTATTGCCAGAAGGAAGGACATTTCCATTTCAATTAAATGTTAAATTGAAGGATGGAGGTAAAGTATTAGGGATTCAGCAGAAGTATGCACATCAAACAACTCACTCCTCAGTAACCTCCACAAGTTATTTAAATTTTGGTCATAGGTCAGAAGGATTTCAGTCATGAGTAATAATGAAGGAAACAACAAATTTACAATATTCGAAAAGAACTAATGTTGCCTGATAGAAACCTTTCAATGACAGAATTGCTCATCTTAAAAAGCAAGCAGCATGATTAAAACAGCTTAAATATATACACCTTGCTGCAGATTTGACAAACTCTGACTGAAACTTTCAATAAAACCAAGTATTTATTGTAAACAAATTAAAAATTACAAACATTTAAAATAATTCTATTTTATCATGTCTCCATAAAACAAGAGAAAGTAAAAAGAGTCTCATTCCATATCTCCCCTGGAAGGTGGGGAAGAGGTATTTTAAGTCCTTTTATGTGGTTTTCTTACTCATTTCAGTGTTTTTGGTCTCTTAACTGATGGTTTACAGATATGTAAGAACTTGTATTTATCACTTGTCATAGGTTCAAATAGGAAGCTGTTTCTGAGAGAAAGTTACATGTCATCCCTCACCAGCAGAAATGGGATTTCTTTGCTAAACTCAAATCTTCTAAACTTCCAAAATTCCTTAAGTCTCATCAGTTTTATAAATTTAATACTTTTAAGTGTCACCTTTCAAGCAGGAAGCAATGCAATACTATCATCCCACACGTTAGCCTAAAGAATCAATTCCGCATTTTTTTAAACAGTCTTCTAGACTAAGTACAAAATGAATCTGCTGAAAAACAGGTTCTGCTGTTTGGAGCAATTTGTGAACTGCTTGCTGCCAGAATCCACTGCTATTCACAAATACTAGGAGTGATAACTCTGAGACTGAGCAGAATTAGATGTTAATAATGTACCTGCAGCCACCTGAGGAGTGGTATAGTTCACTGGTAACTGCTTGAAAGACAGGTAAGATCTGGACAATACAGCACTAAACTCCAAATACACAGTAAGAAGAAAGCAGAAATATACAGGAGTAACAACTTTGGAATAGTCTACAGGGAAGCAGTAGGTGGCACTTTGGATTTCTACTAAATGATTGTAACTCAACACAAAGAAGAGATATCGTCCCCAAGCAAAGTCCTACTTGTTATCAAGCTCAGCAATTGCTCCTTATCACACAAGCTGAAAGGTTTGCATTTTCTGCTCATAAAACACCCAGCATTAAACTGCCAGGCTAGTAATGGGGACAATTATCTGGCCACTCCCAACTGACAGAGACTAATGGGGCTTCTTATGTCCCCTCTTGCAGGGAAGGTATTTTTTTCTGAGAGAGCCTAGCAATTTCTATTTGACAAATTCTCTGCAAGTGCTAAGGGGCTGGCAAAGTGTTTTATCTGTCCTCACATCTTTCCTCAGCATGTCATAGCTATTACTTCTAACTTACGCTATTTTTGTTAGAGAGCTGAGAACTGCTTTACATCCTTGTCGGTATGAGTAAGGAACACACATGATATCTGTAAAACATCCAGTTCTCCCAGTTAGGAACCCCAATAATCCTTCAGTTCCAAGTTTCTAACCAGTGATCTACCCTAAGCTCTTAGTGAGGAACTCCTCTTCCCACCATGGTTGTATCTGGTGAAATAAAATGTTAACAGGATACAGTTTTCTATAACATACATAACCTGAAATGTTGTGACTTATTTTGTAATCCAAAACTACTTTTCTATCATGTTCAGGCTAATGCAGAAACTAAAAAAAAAATACTCATTTCAATGCGTAAAAAAACCCTAACAAACTTGACAGAACTTCACCAGCCTTGATACATAAATGAACATAAGTATAATAAATAGTGTAGAAAAATACAGATACAACAGCAACGGGATTGTAATAGTTTCTTACTTTTGACTGAGGTATAAGGACAGAGTCTGATGGCAGGACTTGCTCAGTGTGATCAAGAGGAAAAGTTTTCCACAAGACATAAAAAATCAGTTTCAAAAAGGAAGGACAGAAAAAAAGAAGATTGCCATTGACAAGAATCAAGATCTATAAACAGGAAAAAAGAAGGGGTAGGGGCCTGTATGTGAGTATGGCACAGCATAAAAAAATAATTTAAAAGGATACCAGCCATTCCAAGTGTCTGCTCCAGATAAACAGAAACAAAAATTAAGGAATGTATCTGCACTGCCTACCTTTTGGACCTGAAAATTTGAAGGCTGGATCACCTCACGCAGACTTGCTGCACAACCAGTAGAAAGACAGAAGCTCCAGTAGAGAAGCAATAATTTTAAGGACACTTAATTATTTTTAATTACTAAAATTTAACAGGTAGTTTAGAGCAGAAAGACAATTGTGTTATATGCCCTGCTCTTCTCATTATGCTAGTTCCTATTGTCACCCCCTCACCCCAAAAATCAAACCAGTTGGCAAGAAGACTAGTCAGACAGCCTTGCAGAGCTAAGTACTTAGAAATCATAGGCAATGTGAACATATCCTACTTGTTAAGTTTCAAACCTGCTGTAAAAGCAAAGCAGTTTCAAACAACACAAAATATGAAACAGGTTACACAGTGCTGATTTTAAATCCCTGAAACCCAATTCATGGAAGAAAACAAATGACTTCTACACAATTGCTGTGCTAGTCAAGCTAGTGTCCTTTTAAAATAATTCCCTAGTTTAAACTAATGACAGTTATATTCGGTAATGGACTTCAGGTGGAATTCATCTTCCAAATTTAGACATCCATCTGGGGGTGAGATGAATCATACAGTGAAAGTGCTTATTTCTCTCCACTGACTATAAAGGGAGCCTACAGAACTAGCTCATGTATAGTCAGCCAAAGCTGGGGTTCACCAACCCATCTCCTGACAGCTAATGCAAAGGTTTAAGAGGGATAGCATGTCTAATGGTCACCTTCTACCACCAAATCAAAAAATCAGGCTAGAAAAGTTGTCTTTCAACAGGGTGAGAAGCAGCACTGACTCAAATTAGCACCTGGAATTAGCTTAAGATGTATGTAAACATTAGCACTCACTATTTTCCCCTTGCACAACAGATAGAGGAAAAATAAGCACACCTTTCAAATAAAACTCCACATGCTTCTGACATCTTTGTACAAATCTTAGCACCTGTTGAATATCAAAGATCTATTTTAAAATAATGCAACCACATAAAGAAAGCTATTGGGAAGCCCATATCTTCACAAAACGATGCGTAACTTGATGAAAACACATTACAAAGCCTACTAATTCTTAAACTCAGCCTAAACTTCAAAAATGTTTCTACAGAAAAGAGGGACTAAGGCTTCAAGAATCAGTGGCACAATACAGTATACTACTAAATCAAAATAATCTATTAAGATTGAACCAACCAGTTAAAGCCTGTGATTTGCAAAGCAGTCATCTTCACAAAAGGAACAGGGCAGCTATATTAAATAGCAGCCTCTTGTTTCAAGTAATGTAAATCTTCTGAAATGGAATATTTCTGTCCAGCACAATATTACTTCTTGATTTACAAGTAAGAGAGGTCCCTTGATTATTCCAGTAGTCATTAGAGACATAAAGTAGTATATTTTTATCAATAAGCATGTCTGGGGGAGGGAAGTGCAATACAAAATCACTGCAAAGGAGTCTGAAGGGAGAGCAGAAATAATCTGCCCACAATCAGCCCAGGCTGTGCATTTGTTTGACCTATACAAACTCAAAAACACCTCTTCCTTGGAACAGCCATTACATGACCAAAATGTACTATGCATCCATAAGAGGATAAAGTCTTATGAAATTAAGCCATTGACTGACATGTACCTGCAGTCCTATCCCCCCTCTGAACACAATCTGATTTTATATTTTGGAGATTTTATCTTCTGGTGGCACGCACAAGGTCTCGCCAAAAAAAAAGACTACGTAACCAGTGACCCTAAAACACCTGCTAAATATCTTAGCACCCCGGTGTGGGCCAACGTATTAGTGCTACAACTAGAAAGGATTCTGGAAAATGAGTAACAGAAATAAAAATTCCAAAGGGGTAGGCTTTACAACAAAGTAATGGTTGTAATAAGCAAGATCCAAAGGTCCATATCCATTCAAATATCCTCTCATTAACAGCAGCCAATAACAGATACTGAGTGAAGCAGGTAAGAATACAATAAATATATAGCAATGCTTCCCCAGAAAGTTCCCTGACCCCCAACAGTTTGCAGAAGCAGGATTTCCTGAACAAGAATAGGTAGGTATTTGATGACTCTTCCACGGCAGTTTCCCTCTACACTGATGTAATGTTTAGACTCCTTAAATTCCTGAGGCAAGAAATTCTATAGCTTAATTACACGTTCTGTTGAGAACCACCTCCTTTTGTCTGTTTTCAATTCATCAGCTGCTAATTTCATTAGGTACTGCTCAGTGTGTGTGCACTAAAAAAAGACAGTGAATAAACACTCCCTATTTTGGTCCCCTTGGCTGCTGAACACTTTACAGGGATTCTGTCACACCACTTTTTGGTCACCTTCTCTACTGTAACAAATTCATGCTGTTCCTCTTACAGATATTGTTTCATGTTTCCGATTTTGTCTTCCTTAAAACTTCAACTGCATTCTTTTTGAGGTGATGACAGGGATAGGGGTAAGCAGAGCAGAACTGCATAAGATGATTAAGTTTTTTAAAATTCCCTTTTTAAAACAGTATAATCATTATTTTCTTTTTTTCCCCTAACCATTTCTAGAAGCAATAGTCAGTTTTGAGCCCATCTTTTTAGATGAGAAGACAAGCTTGTTCCTCCCCACCTCCAAATACAACACATGAAGCAATTTATGGGAAATTTCATCTGCCATTTTAACGGCTGATTACTGAGCAATGTCAAGTCTTTGTGCAATTCTAGGGTCTGCCTCTGTATCTAAAATCCATCAGTAAAGTCTGTGAGCTCACTTTTTTCCTATATTCTTTACGAACTTGAACATGTTCCATTAACATAACTCTGGAGAATTGTTACGTGGGACCCTGCTCTATTTACTCCAACTCTTCCTTTCTTATATTTTAGTCATTAATTTAACCACATAAGGTCCTTTTCCCCTATCCCATGGCTGCTTAGTTTCTTCAAAATTCTTTAGTGGGGACCCTTGGCAAATGGTTTTGGACATCCAAGTAAACCACTTCTGTCAAATCTTACTTCTTCATGTGCTTGTCCTTAAAAAACCTCAAGGGAGTTTGAAAACATGACATCCCTTCACAGCAGACTCTTAACTCTTCTTCAATACGTCATGTTTATCTATGTTATTTTTGTTATTATCATTATTTCGACTGATTTACTTGGAACAGATGTCAGGCTTAGTGATCTGTAGTTCCCCAGATCTCTCCTGAAGCATTTTCTTTTAAATAAAATAAAATCCATGTCACAGATTAAGACACTATAGATCACACATAAATGAATTTATATCCTAGTCAGACGTTGTATTTGCTGCTTGCTGTCCATGGTACAATGATCCTTGCTTGCTTGCTGTTTGGAAAGCTGTACTTTTAAGTGCAAAAGCAAGTCTCTCTAAAGATATGAAAGTGGTTTTCACTTTTTCCTGTAGAAGGTTTAAGCACTATCTTTGGGAGGATCAGTACATGCTAAAGATTTACTGTAACAGTAATACTACAAACATTTAATTGTACAAAAAGAACTCTCTTATCTTTCCAGTCTGTAAATAATAGTACCATAAATATATGCTCCTGTGCAGCAGCAGCCACTCAACTATGTAATAGCTGCCCTAATTACCACAAAACACAAATGAGCTTGTGAAGACACAGTTATTCATTTGCAAATGAGACAGCATTCAAAAAGAAGTAAAACTTATAACATCATTCTGGAATTGAGAATCTTTGTGGAAATGACAACCAACAAGCAGGCAACTTGAGACATGGACTAAACCAATACAACACAAGTATTTTTAGCCTCACCAATTGTGTGAAGTTGCAGTTTTATATCCCAATGTTTCTATGGGTCAGGTCTAAGTTTACCCAATTTTTCTTTAGCATGGTGTCAACTTCCACCTTTTTTTTGTTGTTTTTTTTTTTAAATCACAAGTCCAAAGACAAAGAGTTGACAATGAGTCATATCTTACAAACTTACCAAATGCCTTTCTGTGGTGCAAGGTCAAATGCTAGGTTTCATTGTGACCATATTTCTACCGGCAGGATGTTAAGGTTAGACATAACAGCGTGTTTAAATCCATATGCAACTGTTTCAGCTCCTTTTTCACCTCTACATTTTGCATCAGTCTAATAGGAGCTTGTAGTTCTAGTAGGTTTAAGTCAAATGTGGGGAGAAAAACAAAACAAAAACATTATCAGGACTGGTAAAAAAATCATTTGAGCAAGCATACTGTTCACATTCTAAGTTTTTGACAGCATTAAAGAGAAAAAACTACCCTATTACAGATGTTGAAAAAACACCTTTCCAAATATGAGATGAAAACACTTCCCTAACTTCAAAGCCTCTTGTGCTGCTCAGTCTTCCGGGCATCAGAGAAGTTAACAGCATTCTCGCTACTGCTGCTGCAGGAGTGAGGAGAGGACGCAGGAGACAACCAAGTCATACACAATCTTGGTATTAATAGTAGAAAGACAAGAAACCCAAGAGAACAATGAAGTTGCAAAGAGTTCTTTCCGCTCTTCCCAAGCTGTCATAAGAAGGCTGGTCGAAACAAACAAAAAAACTGTCCGCTAAAACAAAAAACCAAAAATATTCTGCCTTTCAACACCTGTGTTGTGTTTCATTTCAACTACCATACTTAATGTTTGGGGGCCTCTTAAATCCTTTAATGAAAATCACGGAACAGCTGAAGCTGGAAGGGACATCTGGAGGATGCCTGCGCCAACCCCCCTGCTCAAAGCATGTCAATGACAGTAAGTTGCTCAGGGCTGTGTACAGCTGGGTTTTGAGTTATTGCCAAGGATAGAGACTCCACAACATTTTTGGACCACCTGTTCCAGTGATCCATCACCCTTACCATAAAAAAACCCTCCATTTTTTCTGATGTGTAAACGGAACTTCCTGTATTATAATTTGTGCCCAACTGCCTCATCCTATCAGTGATATTACCAAGCAGAGCCTGGCTCTGTCCTCTTCAGATTACTTATAAGGTGCCCCTGAGCATTCTCTTCTCCAAGCTGAGCAATCCCAGCTCTCTCAGCTTCTACTCACAGGAGAAATTCTCCAGACCCTCGGTCATCTTAGAGACCTTTTGCTGGACTCTCTCCAGTATATCCATGTCTCTCCTGTACTGGGGAGCCCAGAAGCAGATCCAGCAATCTAGGTCTGGACTTACCAGTGCTGGGAAAGGACCACTTCCTTGATCTGCTAGGAACTCTTTTCCTAATGCATCCACAACACTTCTGGCCTTCTTCATTGCAAGTGCAGGTTGATGGCTCACATACATGTTTCCCACCAGGACCCCCAGTTCCCTTTTTGCACAGTTGCTTTTCAGTTGGTTAGACCCTACCATGTACCAGAGCCTGGGGTTTTTCCTCCACAGGAGCTTGATTTGGCATTTCCCTTTACTGACCTTCATGAGGTTCCCATCAGACAATTCCTCCAGCCTGTCAAGGTCCCTCTGGATGCCAGCAGAACCCTCTTTGATCTACCAACCACTCCTCCTGCAAACTTGCTGAGGGTGCACCTCCGTATGACCACCTAGGTCAGTAACAAAGGTGTTAAACAGGACTGGCACTGGTATTGAGCCCTGGGTACACTGCTAATGACTGGCCACCAGCTTTTGGGCCACTTCTGACTTTGTGCCACTGATGCCAACCCTTTGAACCCATCAGGTCAGAGAGTTTCCGGTCGCTTTCACTGTTCACTCACTTGGTGTGTACTTGATCAGTTTGTCTACGAGACACGCTGAAAGACTTACTGAAGTCAAGATAAACAATGTTTACTGCTCTGCTCTCATCTAGCCAGCCAGTCAACTCACCACACAACGTGGTTAAGCATGAGTTCCTCTCCATGCTATGTTGACAGGTCCAAATCAATTTCTTGTCTTTTGTATTTGTAAGTTATTCTAGCTCCTTTTCTTCATCTTCTCCAATCTAAGGTTTTGGTTTGTGTTTTTTTTTCTTTTCTTTTGATGTCTACAGTACACTTATTGATAGTTGCACATCCAGTAATTGAAATGTCTCTAAAACAACTAACAAACTACTTATTCTAGCCAGGCACTGAAACAACAATGCTTCTTTTTTTCTCCACAAATGTGTGTAAGCTAGTAGCAACGTTGTTGCAGCTGTAATAGCCTAATGATCTCAGAGAAGCAAGGAAAACATCCTACTCCCCCGCCCCCAAATATACTCACTCCTTACCACCACGCCTCTAAGAAATTTTCTCTCCTTTAAACCGAGTATTTTGTTAATAGCATCCTTTCTACACATCTAGGATAATGCCCATATTTTCTCAGGCTCTTGACAGAAATATCTCCTTTTCTCAGATTTCCTGGCTTCCCTGAAACAGCAATGTCAGGGAGCATCTTCTCCACATTTTTTCCTTTACGTCTTTTCCTCAATGTCTTTCAGCTTCTCTCTTCCATTCAGAAGTGAAGAAACACCAGGCCCTAAACTATACTAAGAAAAGGCCCACGACTACACTATCAGGGATGAAAGAAAGCACAGCACTAAACCCTCTGCAATCAAGCAAAGGTGTACCTAGAAGGTAAGCATCCTTTCAACCTCCCCTAGAACTAAAAATGCATAAAAAAAAAAATTAGCTAGCAAAGAAGTGATGCAATTTTCATAAATTCTGTCCAGTTTTTAACATTTCCAGGTAGTGGATAATCCAGTAGCTGGTTTGGCTAACTGGCAGCTCAGCTCTGTAAGTCTTACAGTAATGGCAGGCTACAGTTGTGGTTTTACACTGTATTATACATCTCACTAAGTGTTTCATACACATGCTGTGGCATTAAATGGAACTGGAAGAGCAGATTACAACATGAATCCTGTATTCTTTCACGAATTCAGTGATGTACTGCCAAAAAGGAGTCCATTTTAAAAGCCATGTTGTACATTTGGCCAAGACACGTCCGCTATAGTTCTGACACACCATGGACATTTGTCTGACAACCATTTCTGGGGAACTAATGCTCTCTGCAGCCCAGTGATTGACTAAAATATTTTAAACAAATTCTAACATACTCCAAATCAGATTATAACAATTTTCAAGCAGCTGATGCCCTGGGTCAGTGCTAGTTGACAGCAGCCATTTAAGAGCTCCTTCACACTCGTGCAAAGTTAAATCAACTTGGCACTCTCTCTGGTAGGCAATTGTCTCCTTAAAGTATGAGCACTATTCATCCAAGTGAATTGCTGCATTAAGGGGACAGTTGGCTGGCATGGGGAGGACCGGACTGATTGACAATGCTCCTTAGTCACCAAGAAGTTGCAGCAAGAGTTTGTAAAAACCAAAAAGCAGTTAAGACTGTGAATAGATGAAGCTAGACGAAGAAACAAAAGTACAGGATGTTTCCAGGAAGATGCCGGTGGTTCAATAAGCTTCCTAACTATGACTAATCTTCAAACAGTTCTTGTGTCTTATTTTGTAAATTTAGCACCTCAAGTGTTTCAGAGAATTTCAGTTTGCTACTTAACCCCTTAACACCAGCTAAATATTGCAGCAACAGTCACTTGTGGAGAGTTTTTTTTCACAGAGCTATGTATGCTAAACAACTAAGAGCTCTGTGGAGCTTCCCAGGGAGGAAATTTTATTTCACATGTGAAATAGTAATAGAGAAATGCAAGCAGCATTTAAGGACTCATTTTCTCAGATTATTCTAAGAAGATTACAAAGTTCCCATCCCCCTTCCCTTTTTGAAACTTCAAAGAGAAAGTACAAGAAAGCCTTACAGTGCTTAGGTCAAAATAATCACACAAACAGTCAAAAAATGAGAAAAATTCAATATGCAGGAGTGTAAATGATACATTTTACAGGAAGTGTAGCAGAGTATTACCTAAGTAATCACTGTATTTGAGTTAATTTTTCAAGTATTATTTCTTCATCATTTGTGTACACAATACAGATACCGTTGTGTAAAGCATTAATAAAAGATGCCAAAGGCTCTGCTGTGGAAGTCAATGGGCTTACTCCAGATACCACCAGCAAACACATGGGATAACATGCAGTCGAATTTTTGATGTAAAAGCAAGAATACATAAAGCCACTAAGGATGCCAGCCTGAGGCTGAAAATACAAACAAGGGTCCCCAAGCCCCACACAACTTGTCATATAAAGCCTATTAGTTTTAAACAGCATTTTAAAGAAAGTCCTTTCGGCTACTTAAGGATAAACTGCTCAAAAGTTCGCTAACAGTTTACAAAGTGTTTCAGTTTTCTCAGGATAAGTCTTATACCACATAGACAAGAGCTCATTAACAGATTCTAGCTTCTGTAAAATATTTGTAGTCAGGCATAAGTGACATCTCATTCACTGCTCAATGTAGTAAACTAATATAACTGTACTATCTAATTGAAAAAAGGAAAAATCTTTGATTCAACCCCTAAGTTAACCTAGCTGTTTCAGCTAACAAATCCAACTTCATAGCCCATAAAGGCAGGCAACACTTTGTCTTAATTTTATACTCTAATGAAGTCTACTTCAATAGAGTCACCTCCACTTATCCCAGCAGACAATTTAGTCCTTTTGTGTAAAGCTAATCCAGCTCTCCCTAAGTCAAGGGGAATTCTGCACTTGACTTCAGTGTGAAAAAGGATCACATCCTAGAATAGGAATGTTAAAATAACTGTAAATAAAAATAGGTTCAGATTTCCAGTTCCTAATTAGCCAAACGCCCCCCCAAACCAATGAACAACCAAACCTCCCCTCCAAAATACCCTTTAAAAATGGAAAAAAGTCTAATTTCCATCTCAGTTTTAAGCACATGAAAAGTTATTTTACGTGGCAACCTTTTTAAAGAGAATAATCCCATTCAGATATTCTGACTGTAAAACCACACTACCTGCATCTGCTTTGGCTTTTCAGTTTCAGAGGAACTCGGGGGAAAAATAACAAATCTAGGAGATACTCTGAGATGTAACAGTTTAATGGCATGGTTTCCAAGCTGTAGAAATCCTGCAGTAGTAACACTTACTTTTCGATTCTCCATCAGAGCTGTTAGGGTTTAATGAAGAACATCTAAGACTGTGATCAGTCCACTGGCTTGGAAGTTTTTGCATGTTACTCTGTTGGCCTAAATGTGATTTGATTCTGTCATATAAATTACCCAGTTACCTGCCTATCCTGTAGCACACATAATGCAATAAACAATGTTTACTTCTAACTATTTGTATAACAATGAAAATAAAATACAACAGACCTATGCAGCCAAATTAAGTCGTATGCTGACTGACGCAACGGTAAGATACCCTTCTGATGGCATTTTTTAAATATTTGAAGTGGAGAAAGAATTTTTTTTTTAGTTGCAATTTATATTAAGACACAGATTTACTGTTAGGATAATCTATTTTGAATTTAAAAAATATTTAAACTACGTTGTTGATCACCAATATTTTAAACAAATTCGAATCCCCAAACTGGCAGAGCTCATTCGTAACCACCTGAAATTAGAATTTGAGCACCTAAATATCTGAAGTAACATAAGGTGTTACAAGTGTAAAGGATATTCCTCGCTTAATGTTATTTAGATACTGGTTCACTAGAAGCTCAGAAACACTTAGGTAAGATAAAGTTAAAAGACAGAGAGGAGATTTGTTTGTATTTTTAAAAAACCCACAAACTTACAAGTATGACATCTATTCATTCTAATGAGGTTTTGGTGCCCAAAAATTATTCACAAACTAAAGCTAACATTCCCTTCTGTAAATAAATCTATCAGATTTAAAACAAAATGTGGTTTGCATTTAGAATTATTGCCTTCTATATTCTTACCTAAAAAGCAGCATGTTATTAATTTGTACTAAAAATGTAGCACTGATTGAAATTCATATAAATAAACAGAATTTCCATTCAAATGCCACTGAACACAAATTAAGAACAAAAAAAAAAGTCTTGCACCGAAATTGCACTTTCATTGCTTAAATAATTATATATATAGCTTAAGAGAATTATTAAGACACTTTATTATTACATTAAATACACACGCAGAAAATCCATGCCCTTGGCAAAAAGCTAACAAGATTAATGCAAACCCAATATATAGTTAGAGTCAATATATTTTACTGACTAATAAGACAACCTCTTTCTTTGGGAACAGAAAGAAGAAGCACAAGTGTAAATCTAAGTTAAAATAATAAATTCAAATAACCATATAAAATCAATGTGTCATGCTTGTTAATGTTAAATCACGTTGTATTAACTTGGCCATGATTTCACCACGTATGCACCAAATTTAATTAGTATTCTGAAGGTATGTCAGACCTAAGCTAAAGGGAAGGGAAGGTAATCAAAGAGCCCTAGATGTAATAATCAATGCAAATTAATTCCAGAATATTTAAATACACCTACTATGCATGAGCAAGTTAAATGGTTTCCAGGGAAATAATTTTTCATCTATAAACCAACACTTGTCTCATTTTACGTACATCATGATAGCCTGAATCAATCAGTTCTACAGGTTTCTACAGCGTACAAGCTAAGAAATATTTCCCAAAATGAAAAAGAAGATTGATATCTTTAGCAAATTACATAATACGCAATTATTCAGCAAGATATTTTGAAAGCTTATCACTTTAAATAGCCTCAATCACTATGATTTATGAATTGTGTTTTTATAACTGTACTTAAAATACAGCACAGAACTATTCTTGAAAGAAAAAAAGCACCCGTATTACTATTGCATCTTAGCCTCTAAAGCCATATGCAGCCAGCACTTAATTTTTCTGTCTTCTGAAGTTGAAACTTTTGTATTTGCATTTTGCTCACTCATTTAAAACCACAGAACAACAACAACACTCTAAAAAACCATCAAACAAAAACACACAACCCTTTTTATCCACCAACTACAGAATGTTACTACAATACTTACTTTTCAGGCTTGAGAAAACAAATGTTACTCAGGAAAATTTCCCCAACTGACTGGTAGTAACAGCTCAGGAATTATCCTTGTTTTCCCTTCTCTTTCCTTAATGCATAATTGTTTTCAAAAGGAATAGTATTTTGCTTTATGCTGGAAGTGTTCTTCAGCAGAATATTTAACTTTACTATGAAAACAGAATTAAACATTGTTGTCCACAGTGAAACCAGTATACTCCTCTCTCCAATGCATGTTTTTCAGTTAGGTACAAATGAGCTGATCTGGTCAATACTATTATAACCTTTAATAATCCTTTAAACAAATATTTAACATCGGTATCAGTTAAACAAACCCATCCCTCTCTCTGCTTTCAGGACTTTGTCATTCTATTAATGCATCTTCTATCCTGGAGTATATGGGAGGGGGAAATCCCAAAAAAACCAAACCCAAAGAACATACTGGGCAAAAATCCCATAAATCACATGTCTCAGAAACCAAAGAGCACACTGTATTTTAAGATATTACTGCTGGAAGAAAACCTGAATACTTTTTATTTAGAAAAGGCCGAATCAGAAGTGCCATCTGTTGCTCAAAGAACTCATTCTGAAAATTTCCCTCTAACTAAACTTCCAAAAACTCTTACTTGAGACATTAAGAATTTCTCCTGAATGGAGTGGATTAGAAAAAAAGAAAAACAAACAAAAACCCAAAACCTTATACGAATGATACACAACACCTGGGCTAGTCATCACACAAACTAGAGAATTGTCTTTGCCCTCCAGAACTTATTTAAGCCTTGCATGAATTTGCATTAGTAAAATGGAAAAAACCCACCATATTTTCAGGTTCACTTGTCACTGAAGTATTGCAAGATTTTCTACCAAGAGAAATTACCTGTAAGTTCATGAGATGCATTATTATATATGTTTGCAGCTTCATCAGAGCATCACTATAAGTTCATGGCTCTAAGGAAACGTGTAGTATTTCAACTGAAATACTGCAATCAGAGCTAGTAAAAAATATTAAAGACTATGGATCAACAAAATACCAGAAGTTGCAAAGTGTTCTGCTGGCACATCCTGTTTTCAGCTTAAGAAGTTAAGTGAAAAGAGACACAAAACACTTGCTTGTATCACCATAAGCTTTCCTCTCATTTCATCTCATCTTTGCTTAGTCCTCCCATAAATATAAATGCCACATCATTACGGATCTTTAAAATGTGAATTCTGCAGTTTGGTTTGGTGCAGATTTTTAAGATGTTCAGAGACCACTGTTTCATACAAACTTCAGACCTAAACGTCACACTTAATTCTCTGTTTCTCACAGACTAACCTTGTTAAACTTCAAACCAAAACACTACGTTTTTTCTGTTAATGTGCCTCTGAAGACCTCAATTTGGAAATCAATAAGGTAAGGTTTTAATTCCCAGCTGTAGACCTCCAGAAAAACAGAGTCAAAATCAAGGCAAAAAAAGGACATACAAGAGAACTAACAAGATGTATGACTAAACTTATAGATTTGTTCTAAACACTTTACAATGAAATACAGAACTTTTGTATTTATTTTGAAATTTCCTTCCTCAATCTCAGCTTTGCTAATGTTTTCTTTCCTACAGTTTGGCAAATGAATGTTAGTTTCAGATAAATTTGTACTTTGAAAACAAGAGTATTTTCTAGATGTTAATTCTATATTCATTTTTCAGTGGAGCATACTTTAAACAAAACCTTAAAAGTGTCATTCATCTTTGAGGCACCTGTTCAGTTAAGCCTATTGAAAGACCAGCTGTCATGAACCAGACCAGAAGACCACCAAGCTCAAACATCTCTTGAGTTAGACTGGAGGTTCACCACTGGTTCCCACCATCTGAGATGCTGGGCAATACTGGATGCTCAGGGAGAGAGCCTAAGAATCAGGAAAGCCTGTGGCTGTGCTATCTTTGGTGCAGTCTTTTAGCATCTGGACTCTGGGGTTTACTATTACTGAGAAAACAGTATTTATGTTGAACGCACTAAGCTGGTAAAGATCAAACTGAAACAGTTAGAGTATGTAAAGGAAGAGAAGGACTTTGGATAGTTATTCTTTTATTCTTCTGCGGTTGCAAGTGTCAGTCGTGATTTGAGTTTCCAATAAAATGTTCTTGAAAAGCAGGAAGATACACTTAACAACAGAGACCTGTTTTTCCTTTGTCACATTTTAGGCATAAATATTAATTTTGTTATCTAACCATACTTAAAATAACTTATTAAAACTGAATTGTTCACTATTAATTTGCTTCAAGTCTTCCTTTCCTGGCTGACTGCCAAAACAGTTATAATGCTATACAACTGCAATACACAAGAGACCCATAGCACCCTCTAATTACTCTTTCAATACCTCGCACAAGTACTGCCTTTCCTTAAAACTGTGAGGGCATTAAGAAGGGCTGAAAATTCCAAAACCTTTAGCCCAGATACTGTATTTTATTCCTGAAGCTGAAGTTTACATGCACCATGAAAATGCTTGCCTGAACTATGGGCAACAATCTGGAACACAAACACAGTCCTCCACTCCGACCTTTCTTTTGCTACCGGGCTGTCAGTCCTGGTAAGCATAAATGAGACCTGACTGCATTTATACTCCATCATTCACATTATGAATAAAATACTACTACTGTCTCTGTTTTGCAAGATTAGAAAGTGCTTTGGGCATGTGCAAACAAGGGAAATGTACCCCACTAAATCAAAGTCTTCCAATATGAAGACTGACTTTAAATGTCTGATTAATGCCACAAAATTCTCCTGAAAGTTTGTCCAAAACAAAGTTAAAGGCCCTGATCTACAAAGATTTACTTACGTGGGTGTGTTTACTCAACTTCACTGTCAATGGAAGTAAATAAAGTTACTCAGTTCTGTAAGCCTGGTCTAGCTGATCCTAAAACCTGAACTGAGAAGGTGGTTCAACACTCCGAAGAATCATTTTCCCCGACTTCTCTAGACCTCTGGTGTGAAAAAAGCCACAGAAACATTAGCAGAAACATCTTAAGCCATAGAAGCTTTTCATATCCCTGAAGAAACAACTTGAAAGACAAATTATTTGATGTTCAGTAGCACCATTAGAATTCAAAATTTATGTAAACATGTAAGATATAGGTGCAGTCAATACTGATATTTATTAGAGTCTCATATAACACTATTATAAAAGCATTTGCCTTCCAAAAATACAAAGATAAAATACAGCCAGGTTAGCAAAAAAGGTTATCTATTTTCCTATGCAACAACTAAGAGTACTCAAGGAGCCGAAACAGAAATGATTCCAGTCTGAGGTTTTACTTCCTCAGCACTCTCCAACCATACCCTGTAACATTACCTAACACCACAGTCAAGAAAAATCGAAGCAAAACCCCAGTCTTGGCCACAACAGTCAACACAGCCTTAGATGCACTTAGTGATGATCCCTACAGCAGTATCCCATCGGGCTGTGGGGCTCAGATACGAGCCAGGGCTAGCAGTCCTTGCAGGAGACCCTCAGCTCGAGGGCCTCATTTCAGCTGAGCATGACTTTGATCCACTGACTTACAGGACATGTCATGAAACCTGGTGCTATACACAGTGCCCATCCAAAGTGACAACAGAGTACTTCCCATCCTATTTCCAGTTATCCTTTGCCTTTTCAAATTTTTAAAAAATATGTGTTTAAATCTAAAGGGAACAAAACTCATGAATAAGTAATAGTGCTCAGTGTTTCCTTAATTTTTAGCATTAACATTACTATCATCTCTGATCCTGCAATCAGCTGTGCACATTAACTTTACCTAAGGGTGCAGTCCCACTCATTTCAATAACTTAGTTTGGTACCAGTTTCTGTTTTGATGCACTGGCACCATCAAGGATAAATCCCCGTAAGTGCAAAAGGCAGTAAGAACGATCTCTTTAAACCTAAAATTAGTTGACAGTATCTTTTCAATATGGCTTTTTCCCTACTAAATTCAGCCTATACACAGGAAGTTGTCCAGGTTTGCCTTCAAAACCTGGCAATTGATAATACAATTTGGAACCCTACAGCTCTAAGTCATTGGCGTGAATGAAGCCAGGGACTGTAGTGATTGCAAGAAGTTCCCATATGGCAACTGTAAGGCAGTTTGTATCAAAAAAAAATATAGAAATTAGTGGTTGCCACATCATAAAATCCATCACTATAAAACAGCCTCCTACTGGCACTCTCAAGGAGAGCAAAAATGAAACATATCCTGAGAATTTTTTATCTACTTGTATTTGAAGTGGTTCCTCCAGGATAAAAACTAACCCGTTCTGTTACAGTACTTAGAGAAAGCTACAGTTCTCCCTCACCGATCAATCTGTTCCACCAACCAGCATGGGACTTCCAGTAATAGAAGCCTGAAACCCTTCACGAGGACTTCACAGAAACCACAGGCTGTGTATGTACACATGGAAGGTGTCCTATCTGAAAAAGGCTGCTTGATGTGACACAGCAGAATAAGGACACATTCCTAAAGTAGTCTTTGTGTTCGTACTGACACCAATTTTTACATTAACATCAAGGCATCTTACTCAAACTGTGATCAAAGTATGCAGCAAAACAGTTGGATGCAAGGAGGGAATATGGATGAAAGAACATATTTCTTTTAACTAACGTTTTGAACACAAGGAACTATCTATTGAAAATACACAGCTTTTGTCCACAGGCAGCACATATAAGAAAAGTAAAACCATGCAGCTAGTTTCTTCATACAGTAAACTTTGACCACAGAAACTGACATGTGCCACACTGCAGACTTTCGCATCACTGTCACATGACAGCCATCATTTATCAGACCAAACAGAGCAACGATTTCATTCTTCAGAAGCTGCAGAAGTATGCAAAGCTCAAAATAAAGAACATTACTTTAGTGCAGAAGAATAGTTCTGATATGTTGCATTAATTTTGATAAAAAAACCCCAAACGGTGAAGTTTTTCAATAATTCTATTACATAATGTGCAGCACACCAAAGATTTATTAATTTTCTAGCTATTTTAAATAATTAGCAATTTAAATATACTTTCAATTTTGTTCATTCATTTCGTAGCCAAAGAACTGTTGTCAGCTAACAAATATTTCCCTGAAAATGTTCTACCTTTACAATATGAAATGCAGATTAAAGCTACCTTGGGTTCACTACTGTCACTCCAATGTTACAGTACCAAGGTCCAGATATTGAATAATTATTGAAAACCGGACCAGTAGCTCTGCAATCAGCAAAACCAGGGAGGCCCCATTTTCTGCATCAATGTCCAGTCTGACGTAAGCATTGACATGAGTTCTCTGGTGTGCAGGTTAAGAGCTGTCCTTTACTTGGCTTCCCTACTTTCACAAGTTCTGTAGAAATTGCTCACCTGGGAGACATCTGCAGCCAAATTTATTTGAAATCAGCTAAGAGTCAGAAAAGTTATTAGAGGGACTGAAGGCACAAAGATCTTGCAGTTACATTTGAGCTGCACCTGCTAAGAAAATAAAGCTAACAAAGCATGTGGAATAATTAATTCCTAGCAATCGCTGCTACCAACTATTGCCACCCTTTCACACACCTGGTATCACTGGATCTTTTTCTCTGAAATTCAGCACAGTGCCAGTGCTGCTGTCTTTCTGTTCCCATCACAGATGCTACCTTGTCCCAAAATTACCCGCAACACCCTAGCTGCACAATACACACACAGTCTCCACCCTATGCCTATGCTCAATAGGAACCTCCTATAACTAAACTTACAGACACGCATCAGAAACATGAGCAGGAAGCGCAAGGTTTTGTTGTTTGGAAAGGAGCAGTTCTTACATCTGCGAAGCAGAAACACAGTTATGGCAAAACTATTCTACCTACCAACAGAGATACCGCAAGTGTAACTGATAAAGCAGTTTTATTAGATATCCCTCTTCAAGGTCTTACTTTCTGAAGAAAAAAGCAAAAGACGCTGAAGTAAACTTTTGTATCTTGCTTCCCTGACTAAAGGTCAATTTCGCTCGCTAAAATTGCCTGGAATTTCATTCACCTGTCTATGAATTATTAAAACAATACATCTTTCTTGTCAACAGTCCCAATTTTTAAACTGATTTTGGAACATTCTGCCAGTTTAAGTAAACCCACACACCTAATTTTTAATTAATGACCAGTCTCTGCATAGGGGTAAATCCAGCAGGTACACCTGAATACACCTTCTTAAAAACACGAGGTTCGGAAATACTTCTGTCCTAGTTTTCCCAGTGCACGGTGGACCATACCCACATGCACACCAGACACCTGGAACAATAAACCCCATAATACTTGTAATACAGTATAATGGAGAAGAAGACACACTAGCCCTGGGCCTGAGGGATGAGCACACAACTGTATGCACACCAAGCCTGTGGGTCCACACAGCGCAGAAAGTTATGTGCAACCTCCGCAGGAACCAGGGCCTGTGTGTGTCCAACACATTTTATTTTTTTAAACTGTAACGAAGACAAGGAGGCTTGATGAAATGTAGATTGAACACTTAAATTAATGACTCAGAAATGTAAAGCAGTCGTGTCCCAGGCTCGATGCAGGGATACAACCAGAACAGTGAGGGGCAAGGGGGAAAATTAATAGAAAATAAATCCACGCAGGCCAAGCTGCAGGCGACTCGCAAACCAGTTTCCTGAATTTCGCCCTTTTACATCCTCCGGCCTCTCGCCGGGCGCTGAGCCGGGACCGGCTCACTCCGAGCACCAGCCCGGGCGGTGAACGCCGCCGCCGCCGGGGGACGAGCGGCCGCCCCGCAGCTCCCGCGACCGCAGCAGCCCCGCGGGAAGGGCCGCGGGGGAACCGGGCGGAGGGGGGGGGACGCGGGGGCTTCCCCCCACAAACTTACCGCCCGCAGCCCGCCCCCCGCA
>VXAY01004091.1:2067185-2109671 GCA_013399855.1 Oxyruncus cristatus
CCCCCCGGCCCCCCCCCCCGCGCCGGGCTCCCCCCCATGCGGCCCGGGCCGGCCTCGCAGCTCCTCCACGCCCGAGCCGGAGGCCGCGGGGAGGAGCCGGGCGGCCCCCGCGGAGCCGGGCTGGCGGCGGCGGTGCCTCCTCCGCGCCGCTGCGCACCGAGACAACATGGTGGAGGCGTGCGGGGCGGAGAGCGGAGAGCTGGGGCTCGCCCTGCCCCGCTGCTCGGCGGAGGGCGGCCGCCCGCTCCCGGCCGCGTCTCCCCGGGCTGCAGACGGGATTGGGTCGCGGGGACCCTCGGCCGGGTAGATCCGGGGGGAGGTGCTCCTCCCGCCGTGCCGGCAGGATCAGCTCGGGGAGCCTCTCTCGGCAAGGAAGCTGAACCTGCGAGACTTCGGCAGCGAAGCCTTTCGGCGTGGTGCGTGAAAGTTGAAGAAAAATAACTTTTAAAACTCCTCTCCCAGGCGTCTCCGGGTGGGACATGGCTTAGGCTCGGTACATTTAATTTCTTTCGGGTCAAACTGATGCAAAACGTCCCTTCGGCAGTGCGGGTGCTGCAGCGGGAGCGAGGCGCTGCAGCGGCCGGCGGGGAGCGGTGCTCGGGGATCGGGAGTGCTCGGGGCTGCACCGCGGAACAGACCTGTCGCCCTAACACCGAGCAAGCAGACAACGAGCCCGTAAATCACGCACCAGTAACTCCGGGGTATTTGATGTTACGGGTATCTCACTCACTGCAGTTCCAGAAGCCAGAGTTTCGCATTTAAAGAAGTAAAAAAATGGGACTTGTGTGAAGGTGGGCTTCGTGGAGGAAGACGGTTCATATGCATCTACCCTTAGAACTGCAGACTCCAGGAAGATGCGACAGAAAATAAATTAAAAAAACCCCAACAACCCAAAGAACCAAAGTTATTGAAACTTATGTGGGCATGTCGACAATTCTCATTCAACATTATCGTTTATTGTTTTCAGCTCTCAGTCAAATTGACATTTACATCTCTTGCCACTATTTGCTTTAAAGGCTGGTCATAAAACAGTAATTTTATTGATCACTAATGATAACCTAATATAGTTTAATTCAAAGAAAAAAAGAGGGACAGGACATCCAATTTATTTTGCAGGCAATGCTGCAGAGTAAAGCCATTTGTATTTTTGAATTTCAGATAAAAAAATTTCAAATACATGTATTTGCTTTTAGAGGGCCATAAATGCACTAAGCAGTTAACAAAATGGCGAAAGTGTTCTGGATTTGGAGACCATAAATACCATAAATTGTTGTCATGTAATCCTGTTAGAGTGGTGGAGTTCATCATTTCCTGTTCAGTCAGGAGTCTAACATTATACAGAATTGATTTTTAATTTAGAAAGCAACAGTGAGTTTTACAAATTGACCTGGGCAGTGAATTACTTAACTGAGCAGGAATTTTCGCAGATTGGTTGGAGCTGTGGGTCTGCCACGGTTTCACTTCACCAACTGGGCTTGTGGGAGTCTTGAGTGAGAGCAAGGTTTGACTTTCAGGCAAGCATTGCTGTGTGGTTAATTTAACAGCACAATGGTAAAACTTGCATATCTGAAAAATGCAGTGAGCCCTTATTGTGTCATCATCTTCATTATGTTTCAGAATTACTCATTTAAGAAATTTTTTCAGCACTGGGCTAAAGCTTTATGGTTAGAGACATACTGGCCCTTACCAGCTGTCACTGTAATTTGACTTCTGGGTTTCAGGTTTGGGGTCGATGGATGGGATTACATAGCAGTCCATTCTCATAGCACCTGGCTATGCCTGTGTGGCACCGAAAGGATTCTCAGTCTATCACTCCTTTCCTGTTACTTCTTCTCCTTAAGACAAATAAAAGTAACGATTTAGTGGGTTTCTGAAAGACTGAGCTGTTAACTGTGGCTTCCATTGGCTGGCTTATGTGTATGTGTGCTATCAGCTGCCACAGTACCAAAACTGACTTTGGTTGGTAGTGGAGAGACCGTTACACTTAGTTTCAAACACAGTGTGATTAAAATAGCAGGGCAGCTGGGGAGAAGATGAGCTGACCAGTCCCATAATTAACAGCAAGCTCAGACTCACACCATATGGGTGTGAAAGAATAGATGAAGGTTTGAGTCAGGAGTCTTGGAGGCTAGACATGCTTTCATTGCAGTGGAAAAATTGGCTGCTTCTTAAATTGTCATGCACTTGTCGCTGATAGTCTGAGTGTTCCTCATAATCATAAGGAAATGTTGAACAGGTGACTTAAACCCATCAAACTGCTGGTGGTTCAGTCCATTTAATCCTGCACAGGACAGGACTCAGGGTGACTTGCCACCTTTTGCCTGCCAGCCTGCAACCTGTCTGCCACGTGTCACCTGGGTAAAGCTCCCTTACTGCTGCTGCACTGCTTTTCCTGAGTGGGCTCTCAAGTCTGTTGAAGTGCTGTGGGTGCTGTGAGCCATGCAGGTGGACTGACACCACTTGGTATTCACTCAGGAGACATCAGCTGAAATTGGCACCAGTCTCAACTGCAAGTCAGCCAAGGCCAGTGCCCGCTTTTAGGAATTTCCCCTCCCTTTTATTCTTTTGACTTAAATTAGTATTTTTGACCTTGCCCAGAAAGGAGGAGTGAGGAGCTGCTCTCACATGCTTTAGCATAGCTGGAATATGGTGTGAGAAGCTACCAATGCAGGGGTTCATTGCTGCCATTTGCTGGATGTAGTTTCCCAAATATCCCTTCAGACAGGCTCAGCATTCACTAACTCCTCATCAGTGTTGCACTGTTAGTTGGCATTAACTTAATGCTGAGGATTTGTGCAAATAGTATATGAAGAATGCCTTCCTAAATATAGGCTATCTTTGAAATTTTTCGTATATTTGAATTATTTTCTGAAGAAAGTGATCATTTATATTTGTACAATTCTTAGTGCGTTGGTGTAATTTCAACAAAACCAAAAATGTATGGTTCAATCAAGTATATATTAAGCCAAATAAAGTATTTTTAGGGTTATATGGGGAAATACAGGTGTAAGAACATAAAGAAAGAAGGAGGAACAGAGGAATAGAGATGGAGGACCCAAGACCAAGATGTCTCAAACATTGATGTGGGTTCAGTGATTTGTAATTGGGGAGTACAGGACTTGTATCCTGAGATTTTGAAGGAGATGGGCAGACTGATTCTCTGAAGATCTTTAACAGTACATGCCAAAGGTTAATCTATGGCACATGTGGTAGTAACCAGGAAACACTGAGACATTCTTGAAAGCACCTGGTGGGATTGTTTTCCAACAATTTAGATTAAAAAGAAAAATACGGTAGTGGTTCAGCATCTCCTGCAAACAATTTTTTCTTTTAAAAGAAATAAAAAGTTTTGATGGACCTAAATTAATTCCTTCGTTTTGAGAAAAAATTATGGTAGTCAAGGCCTCACCCTAGCTATCACTCTTGAAGACCTTGGAAAACAATGGTATGTTGTAGTAGCACCTCCTAAAATTCATGGGCCAAGTTCCCATTGCTCATTGTACTGTGTGATTATATTATGAAAAGTAGTTTGTCTTGGAATTAGTATTAGTCACTTGCTTACTTTTAAGTATTGGCATCAATATTTTAAGATTGGGGAATTTAGCAAAACATGGGTGTTTCCCTTTAATCTGAAATATATTTCTTTTGAATCTGGATATTCTAAGCATTAGTTGAATAAGTGGGTAGCTTTTGTCATGTTAATTTCTATTTAATATTCTAAAACCTACTAATAAAATCACTGATGACTAAAAGTGAAACGTGTTTCTTGGATATAGTGCAAATTACATATGAGTATAGTAGTTCAGTAAGGAAATGGAGTGCTGTGTCATCGCATGATGGATCTGTCATTGTTTCCTATTCTGAAGCAAGTATTCTATTTATGCTTTATGTTAAACTTCAAAATTTTGTTTGTCACAGATTTCCCATTTTGCCTTCAAATGCATCTGCATTTCCAAATGGCTGGAATCTTTGTGTTTGGTACCCACATCTATTTGCAAGATTAAATATTCTGTTCTTTCTCAAATAGCATTTCTATTTGATCTTGCACAACATGACTAATTACTCATGCATATTTTACTTTTAGCGAGAATGTGGCAGGTTGTTTTTTAAAAGCATTGTTTCAAAGATTGTTTTTGAACTTACTAAAAGTTACTTTTGAAAGTGTGCTAAACTTGGAAAATCCTGTGCTTCCAGACCTGTTGCTATTTACATTTGTGTCACATCCAGTTACATCAGACACGCTGGATTACATTGTATAATGAAAGCCGTATTGCTGTACTCTAATCTTTATCTCTTTATATCCGATCTCCTTTGAATTGCACATGAGTATTGCTTATGGTTACTTAAAATAACTACTGCTTTTGTTTCAAGGGCAATGCTATATATGATGAACACTTAACACTCAACCCTGCTTTGGCAGCAACTACACATCCTGTGTCTTTGGTTCTTGCATGATTTAATCTGGAAGCTTGCACAGGCACATTCATGTTTTATTTTTCATTTAAATGTCATATTTGAAAAATCTGAAACCTGTAAAATCTTACATGCTCAGAAAAAAACCCAAAACATTTATTTGGGCCACTGTGCTCTGAGAGATTTGGGATGTGTTGGTTCCCTCCTCACAAAGCAGGTCACATACTCTTAGAATGGAAAGGGACAAACGGTAGCAGCAAAAGAAGTAGGTGCAGTAAAGCTGATCTGAGCTGACATTGGTTTGGACATCATTGCTAGAGTCATTCATAGCCTTTAAGAGTCTTCTGACTTCATTTGGCAGCCAGTATAAAGGACCAATTTCTGCTGTTTTTGGGAGGCACATATATGAACTGGTTATATTTATTTGTGCTGACTACTTAAGGTATGACAGTGGGAGTAATGCTTATGTTACTAGCTGCAGAATCCAAGTTAATATGGCATTTAGGGAGCACTGCTAGGGGGATTCTGCATCAAAATCTTCTCTTTTCCAGTGCATCCTGAATTTTTACTGTTGAACACACATGCTGTTGCAGTGCTTTTATACATGATTTCATAAAACAAAGCCAAGTGAAACAATTAAAAAAAATGAAATTTTATTCTCATCAATCGTTAAGCCTTGCTTGAGACTCTGTATGGTCCTTTCCTCTGAGCTACTACCGTGATTAAAGATGAACAAATTCCTCAGGTGTTTGTGAGTGCTCTTTATTATATTTTAATGCTTAACAGGTCTTCTGAATTTTATGTGCCAGGTTGTTATTCCTGCCCTAACAGGGATCCCTGAGGATAATGGTTGGTGACAATCTCGAGGACCAGAAAACTTTCCTTTTTAAGTTAGAGTTGAATGTGATGAAGTTTTTTACCTTGGGAATAGTTCCAGGTACAAAATTATTCCCTCAGTCTGGTATGCCAAACAAATCGTTAGAGTGGAGCTTCGATCAGGGTGAGGCTGTTGGCTTTCGTGATGTTCACCATTGTAGGTGAACATAAATGTTGTGCACCCTTTAGAGATCTCAGAAAACTCGGCATCTGTCAGATGTGTAGGTTTTTTAATCAGCATCCCCTCTATTTCTATTGGTTTTTTTCATGTCTTTCATTTTCTTATTACAATTCCTTCAGGTGTAGGTTACAGTCCCCTCAGGTCTGCATAACTACAACTATAGTTTTTCCCCCGTAGTTTTGCAGTTCTGCCAATGTTTAAGTCTCCTAACAGTTTTCTAAAAACCAAGAATATGTTGATGCACTTTTGCTAGGTAGTGACATATACTCCATTGTGCTCGCTGACATCAGCAAAGAGGTGGTAACATAGTGAGACCATTGGCTTCTTATCCTACCTCAGCTAAAGCCAGAACAGCCTGAATTTTCTGAAATTTCAGAATTCAGGAAAATCCAATGTAATTGCATTAATAGATGGGGAAAGAGCTAGATGGCTCTGTTTTGCTGAAGTTTAACAGTTACTTGGCTCTGCATGCATGTTTCTCAGTTCCCACACATGGCAGATAAATACCCTTTGGTTTCCTTATCACTATCTGCTTTGTTCCTGTGGAGCAGCCGCAGTCTCTTCCATTCTTCCCTGAGAATCTGCGTCGAGGTGAATGAGAGTTATGAATGAGGCAGCGGAGGTAACTGTTCAAGAAACAGCACTTATAGAAATACTGGTTCTTAAAATCTGAAAAACACGTGAAGAGGTGGAAGAAGCCTGGCTTTATTAAAAGCAGAGCTTGTAGCCTTTTCCGTGGTTAATGATTGTTAATACTGTTTCTGAGAGTTTTCAGTACCTATAACCACCCAAATTCTGCTTCTTAGGCAAAGATTGTTCTTGGCAATTGCCTGTCTCACTGCTCTGACACTTGCAATGTGAAAATCTGCTGCTTTCTCAAGGTAGAAGGAGGCAACTTTGCCAGGTAAGTTGTAGCGAGACACCTCTACTTCCAGACTGCACACAGTTGTTTCCAATGTCTTAAGTCTCACATATAGATGTCAGGGATATATTTTTTGCAATAGGTGTTAATAGTACACCCACATTGGACCTGACAGTAAATAAGCCTCTGCCCAAGCTCACTGCATGTGTAGGAGCTTAGTAGATCCAAGGTGAGTTCTCCAGAAACTCTATCTGCATATTCTCTCACAAGCCAAGGAGGCTAGAGATGCTCCCCTCCAAGGCTTCAAAGGCTAAGCCAGCATTTCTTTGCAATTAAGTAGGAATGCAGAGCCGGAACAGACCTCCCACCATGCAACAGCTATTATGAGAAAATAGTAGCGGCTCTTCCCTCCTTCACCCCTTGCTTAAAAAGAAAAACCACTTCTGAGTTGTTCCTGTCTTTGTTCTGCAGACTCCTGATTTGCCCTGATGTTTTGTCACTGTGCTTCTCAGGCATCTGGCTTTCAGGAGAGAAAATGAGCAGAACGGAACCGAACCTGAGACCCCTTCACGAGTGCTGAAGCAGGTGATGGTACAGCATGGCTGCTCAGAAGCTTTTTGTTCATGTTCTTCAAAAGGAAAAAAACCCACTGCTATAAAGAAGAACTGAAAGCTAGAAAAAGGATAAATCTATTTATTTATTTATTTAGGACTGTTTTTACCAGCATGCATTTATACAAATTCTGAATTATTCTAGGAAAGCGAGCTGGCAAATAGTCCTTTCTCCACCCCCTACCCTCTCCCCTCTTTGAATATGCAGGTAATCTATCCTGCTGTTTCAGACAACTGTAAAACTTTGGAGGGGATGTAAAAATCTTGGATTCTTTTTCTAAGCAACAACATATTTCAGTATTTTCTTATGTTTCATACATTTTATTTAATAGTTTGTTGAAGCCAGATAACTTTGCATGTCTAGTATTTCATTTCTCATGGAATAAATTGTAAATGATAGGATAAAAAGATACATTTATAATTCTCATAACAGGCATTGCTAGTTAATAATATGCAGACAAATGTAGCTAAAGAAAAGAAGAACAATACTAACTAAAGAAAAATACACAGCTTTAAGGATTACACTAGTATAGCTCACATGCTGCTTCCTTCTGCTTATTTTTCCTTTTGCTTCTGGTTAAAGTGGGATTTTCAAAGAACAAGAATTTCCTTTTCCTACTCCTCTTTTCTTCGAAATGGAGCCTGTTGAAAATCAAGACTGTATGTTCAAAATTTTGTCACTTTTTTTTTTTTTTTTCCTAATTGGGAAGAAAAGTAAAACACAGAAATTTCGAAAGTATTTTGGTTTTAAAATGTGGGCTTGGGACATCTTTGATGTATCATCATAACAGCTAGAAGGGACACTATTGTTCTTGACGGAAAATGCAATCCATTAAAGAACCCCAGACGATGGGGGAAGATGAGGGACCTAAACCATGACAAACTCATGATGAGTAATAACAAACCATTCTGAAGAAAAACATTTAGATTTGCTTGGACAGTTCAAAACATTTTGGATTCTTTTTTTATTTTCCCAAAGGGACATTACATTGTTTTGGCACAACCAACTTTTTCCTGTGGAAAAAATATTACAGAAACCACTTTTCTATTAAAAACCATGAACAGAATTCTGGACCAGTAATAGAAGGAAGTAGCCAAGCCAAAACCAAGTGCATTTGAAAATGTCCTCTCAGGAGAACCTTTGGACTGCTCCAATCTAGCAATAAGAATTTTATTGAAGGTAAGTGTATTTCATACGCACCAAACATAACCTGATAAAATCCATGTAGCATAACTTGGTGTGTTTCAACACATTTGAAATATGATGTTTCACAGACGCACTTGAAAACTCTGTTTAAAAATGTGAAAAAGTTCCTGTTGAAAGGCTTGGGCCTCTGAGGTAAAAAATCACATCTGAGATTTCACAAGTGTTTTGCTAACACTGGGGATTTTTAAAAAACTGAACACTGCTTTTTTGACAAAAAGTCTCATTCTCCCAAGCAAAAGTTTGTATGCTTGAAAACATATTTTGGCTTTAGAAACATATAACAAAATTTGTCATTATTTAATATTTAGAGGCATACTGCTAATTTTGATTTTAAAAACCAGACACAAACCTCTTTTTAACAGAGACAGCAAAGTATTTTGGGGAAAGATATGGGATGCCATACTCTTCCTGAATTTTTAGGATATGTGTAGTTAGGATAAACTGCCAGGGCGTTTTACGTCCTTGTAAAAGTTGCCGTGAGTCACCCTCTTTCTAGAACTGATGACTGTCTCAATGTCTGTTTTTTGAAGGCAACTTGTGCTTTAAATGTGACAAATGTTGTGCTGGTTTCTTCTGTATCAGGGCAAGCTTCATCATGTCAAGAGTGGGTAGGAGACACAGCCTGTTATTTCCTATTACCCAAGTTAATCACATGCTTTTCTAAGTATAATAAACAGGTGATTCACCAAGTTTAAGAGCAGAAGTGACCAACAGACCAGCCAGTGTCAAGCACTCTAAATATCTATCACCACCTTTGATATTTCACCCACATTTGAACCCTATCTCTGGTGCCAGGCCAACGTGTCCCTTATGGATAGAAGGCGCTAAGAGATGGGGATTGCAGAGCTTTGGGCACCACAGGCTTAAGGGACCAACAAGCAAGGAGAGCAGAGCAACAAACCCAATACAGAGTCTGATAGGTGTTTGAAGATGACTGTTGGTATCATGCCTGTTGGCACATGGATCATTTGGTCAGCTAAGTTGTATGAACTTTCACCCGGTTCTTGCAGGAATGTCCAATTTTTTATGTTCTTTGTGTGTACAGTTTTCACAATGAGATGCTAGGCCTTATGACAGGTCTGTTAGGTGCTTTCATAATAAAAAGTACAGTAATATAAACATCCTTTACTAGTCCAACACGCAAAATGGCCATTAACACTTTGGAGCTTCATGACACCCCAGGGAATGCAGGGTGAGCTATTGAAGGGCCCAGGATCATTGCAGATTTAAGTGATTAAAATGAAAAATGCTCTATTTGCTGTGTGATGTTTCTGGGAATGTCTGGGAAGTCAAATTAAAATGTGAGAGTGGATTTCATAGCTGAGGGCTTCCCCTTGGAGCTCTTGTGGCTCTTCACTAGCTCAAACAAAACAAATTACTAACGGATCCTGCTGCGGTTTGAAAGGATAGGTTTTTTAGTGAACATCACCTGACAGTGCTGTTTATTAATACATTCAGTGTGTTTCAATATAGTTTTTCCCATCTTTCACCACTCTTGATGATTTCTTTTCTATAATTGTTTCGTTAGTCATTTCTGTAGGCAGTCTGGCAGCTGTTGCTGCAATCCATTTATTAGTTGCGGTTGGCTCTGGACTTAACAAAATGCAACTGCACCCTCTTGTGGAAGATGGTATGTAGGTTGTTTTGGTTTCCTGGTGCCACCTGGTTTATTTTTTTCTGATCTAGTCAGAGGAAAACAAATAGCAGAAGTGTCCTGAGGCCACACAGCAACAAAGCTTCCTGGAGAACTTCAAAAGAATAATCTGCAACTTTGGAATGTCTGAACTCAGCCAACTTTTGAAGACAAACGTCTATGCGGAAGACCTTCAAAGGCACCCTAGGAGACCTTCCTGCCCTTGGTTTATGTGGGAATCTCTGTCATAATATATTTTTCGAGAGAAACAGAGTTGGTATGGCTATATACATAGAAACATTACATTTATAAGTAAGTCTAAGGACAACAATTCAATATAAGTATCCATCATGGACCTGAAAAATAGTTTATGCTCATTTTCTACAAATCCAAATCCATGAACACAGATGTCAGTCTCCCTTTGTGTGCTAATGGAAATAGTGCATGTTCTTGAAGGCAAACATGCTTATGAAGGGCGTCGAATGGGTTGCACAAAAATGGTTGAACTTTGAAGCCTTGTAAATCTCAGCATGTCATCCTGTGGACACTTTTTAAAAGTACTTTTAAACTTGTGAATTCATTTATAGTCTGATCTATGAGGAGTGGGGGCAGGGGCAGCATGAACTCCTTCAGCTGCTGAAGCAAGTATATTGGCATATCCACCTCCCACTCTGCATGATATGGGCTTGCAGAGAGGCTCATACAATATTTACTTTGGTTAAAAAAAAAAAAAAAAAGTTTTTACAGGAAATGAATTTTCCTAAAAAAAAACTAAAACTTTTTTTTTCTTTTTTTTTTTTTTTTCTCTCCCCACTGTTAGTGTGAACACAAGGACTTTCTGGCTAAGGTACAATGAAGGAAATATGATTTTTTTTTTTTTTTAAAATTGCCCTTCATAGGCAGAAACCCTCACTGACAAAAGGATAAAAATGCCCAAAAAGTAACAAGGTGTTTGTGAAAATACGACTTTCCATGAGTAAATTTTAAAGAAATAATGATGAAAAATTTTATATAGTTTCTAATTCACAAAGTATTCAAATGCATTAAGCTCCTGTATAAGCAGCAGCCATCTTTTCATGGGCCACAGCACTGCTATTCTTTTTCAGGGCGAAGAATTCGGCCGTAACAGGTCAATTAGAAAGGTGGAGGAATTTGTTTTGCTCTCTGCAAACAGAGAGTTAGTTGGGGAAAAAAAAAAAAGGAAACAAAGTAACTGTCATACAGCACGTATGTGTGTATCCCCTATGTAGAATTTAATGAGGTGAGTTGATTTGCATTCTTATGTCTGAACATGTTCTTGCACTGCCAGCATGTCTCGCTGAGCGGTGAAATACAACATATCGACACCTCTGGGTGGGGTAACTGAATTCAAGAGGACGGTCTGACGTTGCGTTTCAGAAGTCGTGGTTCGATACTAACATTGTCTTACCTGTGACAGGGCTTCTGCACTTTCTGAAGTTGCACAGTGTTTAAAATTTGTCCTTCTGATTGCTTCTCTGCTGCACTTTTGCTCTATGCATTTGAGGACCCTTCACCATCCTTGGATGGTACCTGTTTCTGCAGTTAGTAATACAGTACTTTACCCCAGATTAGGGTAAAACCTCCTTTTACTCTCTCTATTGGGTGTCTGGACTCATCCTGAATGCTGTATTTAGTGTATTTCTGGCAGAACATGGTAAGCCTGGCAACACGCCGCCTGAGTCAGGAGGAGCAGGTAGGATTGCAGGTCTCCAGGGGGTGTGGCTTACACGGCCTGGCTGACTTTGGGCTCTGTGTGCTATCACAAAGGAAAGAAACAAGTACTCTCATGACTGTTGACATTATAATTTTGTTACATCTTTCCACAGGGCGTGTAAGTATGCACAGGTGGATGAGAAAAAGAGTTACAAGCATCCTCATATATAAAAAAGCTGCTTTTTGGACCTCTATGTGCATGCTTTGTGCAGCCAAACTCAGAAGGGATCCTCTTATTACACTTCAACAACAGGAGCTTGCTCCTTCTCTAGAGCAAGTACAGATGTGAAGTTTACGCAGCTGCATCCCCCTTTCAAGTTAATTATATCACTCCGAGCAGTTCAGCTATGATCCCACACTGCAGTGCCTTATGCTTGAACCATCCTGCCTTTTCCGTGGGCGCCTGCCACAGAGGTTGCCTCCCTGCTGAAATCCTGGCACTGTACCTAGTGCTCTGTAATTCAAGTTTCTTTCAAGCTCACGTACCCAGAATTCACCACTGTAGCCATGTCTCATGTCTCTACATGACTTCAGCTGATTTTCCACTCTCCCTTGGGGAAAGGAGCATGTCCAGTCTCATTTAAAAAGACATCCATTGCTGAAAACCAAGGATCTACAATCTGCAATACAATCTACTACCTAAAGCGGTTCCAGCATGGATAATAAATGACAAAAAGCCATTTTCAATTCCTAGTATTGATCCCCCAATTTCTAATACTGAGCATCAATATAAGATACAACTCCACATCCCTGGCACTGGCCCCTCATCCCATACTCCAAATGTTCTGAAAACGGTGATGGTAACACAGAAATGAATCACTGTTGGACATGATGGAGCCAGGGTTTCCTGCAGATGGCTGAACACCTACCTGCCCGTGGGGAGTGGTGAATGAATTCCTTGTTTTGCTTAGCTTGTGCACACAGCTTTTGCTTTGGCTATTAAATTGTCTTTTTCTGAACCCATGAGTTTTCTCACTTTTACTCTTTCAATTCTCTTCCCCATCCCACTGAGGGAAAGTCAGTGAGCAGCTGTGTGGAACTTAGTTGCAACTGGGTTTCAACCACCACATACAGTCAAGATGCTCCTGATATTAGGCTTTGCAAATCTCAATAATCAGCAAAATTCCTTCTCAGCTCATTTCCTCTGAAACACTAGCTTGAATATTAACCATCTTCTGCTAGATGCAGCCTACCAAATCTTGCGTGCATCACTCACCCCTCAGAGCAGAAGCTCTTACCTAGCACGGTGCACCTCGCAGGGTCTAAGGATGAATGTTACTCATTGGTCTCAGCATTGCTGCAGAATTTCAGCTCTAATTGTAATCCTGGCTCTCTCATGGGCCCAAATTTACCAGCTCTTTACATCTGAACACTGTCCTTTCCCAAAGTAATCCCAGCCTTTCTCCACATGGATGTTGCAGGATGTCGTTGAATTTCTGAATCTCTTGGAGTCATTTCCCAGAAATGGAACATGGCTGGGGGTGGCAGGGATGAATTGAGCAGGTTCAGTTCTGAGCCTAGTGTTAGGATTGGGGTAAAGATTTGTGTTTTGAAAAGAAAACATAAAAAAAATCTGTGATTATTGTGTATTCCTATAAGATCATTAAAGCTAGAATGGGGACAATTCAGGGTAACAGGACAGGATAGGATGTGGGTCCCTTAGTGAAGGCTGGAGTTGCAGGTAGAGGTTCAAATGGGAAAATCTGATCCAGAGAGGTAGCAGGGGGAGGAGATGCTAGTCACAAGTGCAGATTAAAATCTGGGCTCTGATTAAAACTATGTTTAGAGTTTGACTCCAATCCAGGATTTTGATAAGGGTTGAACTCTAGCCTAGTTTAGTTTCTTGGTGGACCTGGTAAGTGTATATGGTAAGATGAGGAGAAGTATTAGACCAGCTCAAGATTATTTTGGTTAGTGTTTGCTTCTTGCTGTATTGACACTGACATGCAAGGCGGGGGCCTCCTAATGAAAGTTCAGCTGTTGTATTTTTGGGGAAGGAGAGAAGAGATTAGGTTGGACAAAGCCAATTTTGATAAGTTTAAAGCTAGAGCTGGTTCTGAGTGAACATAGTTGGTGACTCCACCAATAAATAACGCTTGAGTGTTCAAAGGTTTTACGCAGGTGTCAGGTATGCTGGCTAAGATCAGCAGGAAAATCAAACACACCGGTATAAAAAATGTTTGTGCAAATCAAATCTTAACCACTGTTCTCACGATTCCATACAGGAAATACACACACACACACACACACACACACACATTTACACACTCACATATGGTTAAATGTAGGGGCTCTAAGAAAATTGCGGAATTGAATCATCACTGCGGGAATATTTCAGACAAACAGAACACTTCATTTCGAGGCCTAGATATCGATTTTACCTGTGACAGTGGCTACCACTCAAACTCTCATTAATCCCATAGTGTCCATCATAGAACTCAGACGGTAGTAATTACCAATTTATGTATA
The DNA here is from genome assembly GCA_013399855.1 of Oxyruncus cristatus. Classification (NCBI taxonomy): domain Eukaryota; kingdom Metazoa; phylum Chordata; class Aves; order Passeriformes; family Cotingidae; genus Oxyruncus; species Oxyruncus cristatus. The sequence goes on from VXAY01004091.1 coordinate 2,081,172, forward strand.
AAATTTCCACAGTTAATTTGCAATTAAACCATTCACCTGTATTTGTAGGTATTCTGAGTTACATCTCCTTTTAACAACCACAGAATATTCTGAGTTGGAAGAGACCCACAAGGATCATTGAGTGCAATGAGCGCATGTCCTGTATGGGGATCAAACCCGCATCCCTGTTGTTATTAGCACCATGCTTTAACCAACTGAGCTAATCTCGAGATGATTCATGATGGATAAGAAGTAACATACATAAATAATAAATTGCATAATGCACACTGCGTAGAGGAATGAAGTAGCCTATGCACTTATACAGCAAATTTTGTGGGTAACTTGGTTTGGTATTTATAGAAAATCCTAGTGGCACTTCAAAATTTTTGAATCAATATTTCAAGAATAGAAATTTACGAAAGTGCTCAGAGTGATGCTTTCATAGTAGAATATTTAATACTACACTTTGAAGGTATATATTCAATTTCACACGAAGACCACAAATCGATTTATGTATTATACCTCAGAACAGCCGCTGGTATCATTTAGATGTCTTGTAAAACCTTATTTAAAAGCCAGTAGGATTTTCTGCTTGTCTTTTTTGGGTTATATTCACCAACAGGTGAATCCTACAGCCTGTTAAGCAGTCTCACTGACCTCATTGGAGCTGCTGATGAAAGAAAATGCTGTTGAGAAGAGTATACCCTTTAATAAAAGGGAATGTAACTTGGAAAGCACTGAGGTTAAGTTACACCCTTCTCCTTCTCACTGCAACAGGCACTTTTGCCTTCAAATATACCATCACATGCATCATGTGTGCTTGTCGTGTAAGAGCTAAACAGCAGACAAATGCATAAAAGAGACGATGCCCCTTGGCATCTTTAAATGTGAAGTAAGAAGAAGCCAATGGCTGGGATAGGTGCTCTAATACTGGGCTACAGGGACTAGAAGGATGGGGAACAAGCTAGCCTCCTGTCTGTCTGTAATGGCTCTATTTTTAAGCACAGCCCTTGGGAGTTACACTGCAGGCCACTATTCCCAATATCTGCTTATTCCTTAAGGCTTTTTCCCCGCAGAGCTTGCTGCCTGAGGAAATACTCTGATGACCACCCTGACACTGATTTCAGGTGGGAAGTCTGATTCAGAAATCTGTGCTGGTCTGTTGATCTGCTACACCACTGGTAACCCTGAGAGTAGCATTTCCTCCATCTCTGTGATTTGCTTAAGTCACGAGAGTTCTCCTGTCAGTCTGAATGATGCAATTAATACTACTTAATTTTTTTTGCATGCTTCTGTGTGTTACAAGCTGCAATTATATATATCAATTGCATGACACTTAAAAGAGCATATCGTTTAATATAACAGACAGTTTCAGTTTTAAGAACTCATTTCAATATTAGTTTTTTCCAGCAAAAGATAATTGTTGATGACAAAAATATTTGTGAGGAGAGCTCTAAAGATTTGTCCAGTTTCTTTTAAAAATCCCCCAAACTTCAAGCTGAAAAAATATGAATAGAGACAATGTTTGGTGTTTTGGTTTTTTTTAACGATGTGTTGACTTTCTAAATATAAAGGAGGTTTTTCTCCCCTTCTGTTTTAGTGGGAAGTTTTAGAAACATATATTCTCAAGCATCCTGACTAGCTCTAACTTCCAAGTGGACAATCCAGTTACATTACAAGTTATGGCCAATCACATTCCTAAAAGTAGAACCTACACTAGAAGCAGAACAGTCCAAGGCAAGTCTACTCTTCGGTGTGACAGCAGAGTATGGATGAAGAAATCATCCATTGGCTGCATGCTGAGGGCCTCACTGGAAGTTCAAGGAAACCATGAATGCAGGCTGCTCACATGGCCCCTCCACTGTGGGCTGACACAACAACCAATATTGAACAAGCTTAAAAATAACTCTGCGAAAAGAAAAGCCTGATCCTTGTTATATTTGCCCAAACCAACTCATGCCAGTCCTTGACGCTTCTATCCCGGTAATATTGCAGTTCAAGGAAGTTCTTGTTTCTGTGCACATTACTGTATTTCACAGCCCTTTCTCAGTACCATCTATCTGTCAGCCTTTTGGTCTCTCCTTGCAAGTAGGGTATTTATAAACTGTGAATGCTTACAGATACTTTCAGTTAGCCGGTTGCTCCAAAGTAAAGTTTAAGCAGATTTTTCTTCTCTTTCAAAGCTTATCATCACTCGCTGGGAGGATATCCTCTTGGGTGGGAGAGGGAACATGCATTAGGAAGTTCCTCTCAGGCGTTTCCTGGAGGCTACCCCCTCTTTTTTGTGCATGTGTCCCTCTGCCCAGTCTATCAGCCTTTTGCTATTTCCATGGATTGCAGGAGACATCTTGTGGTCACAAAGCAAAATCACCGAGCGTGGAGTGAAGTCTTTCTTCTGCAAAGGCTGAGGAGAGTAGTGAGACTTCCACTTCCTCGCAGGTGTTTAGTTTTCCTTTCACTGCCAGGGAGTAAGGGAAGTAGGAGTTATCCATCTATGTTAAGGGGCTTTTTGAACTAGAACAGAGTGAGTGAGCTGGGATTGAAAGGAACTTTGAGTCTATGGAGGCAGCATATGGGACATTGTCAGCCTTCTGTGTAAGAAGGAGCTATGAAATCTGCTGCAGCTTGCTCAGGCAGACGTTTCTTAGATGAGGCCTTGCTAGCTGTGTGTCTCCTTGCTTGCAGCCACCTCTCTCCAGCATGGAGCACTGATGCAGTATGCCACGGAGTGCTGGAAATGAGGAAAAGCACAACAAATGAGAGTCCATTTGTATTTAACTTCAGCACAGTATTTTTTCTGTGACACCATGAAGATTAACATCATTCAGCCAGTCAAGTAAACCTCACTTATAAGTGTGGAATTAGGGTGCCATTAGTACTTTTACCAGGTAAACACAGAGGGAGAGTTCCATTGAAGGAGCCCACTATTTAGGGCTACTTGTTTAAAAAAAAAAAAGAAAAAATTGGATTAGAAAGAACCTAAAGAAAAGCAAGAAGGAAAATAAGAATGACACAGGGAAGCAGAAAAGCAGAAAGACGAGATGTTTTTATGATTAGTAGGTAGGTATTTGTCTCTGATGATAATTAGTTATTACACAATTATGTAACAACATTTCTCAGCTGGCCTGGACTTTCACTGTGATAGGTGCCATGCAGATACCATGGAAAATGAGAGTATTTGCCTCAAAGAAAGTATCAGCTATGAGATAAAATAGAACAGATGAATGAGAAAAATAAGGAGATTGTGAAAGGGTGATGGAAGACATGATACCTACCAGTAATGAAAGGGTGGGTGCAGTTCTAAGCTTACCACCATACCATGCTGTGCATTAGGAACCTTATGAGAGAGCAGAGATATAATGAGTATCTATGCTAGGTGAGTTGGGAACAACAGCAGCAGCATAAGGTAACTCCTAGAAGATGCATAACAAAAACTGACTACAGAAATCATCCAGTAGAAGTTGTGTCAGTCCAAGCAGTCTGGTGTTGAGACCATGCAGTAATAATTTGTGCCCAAGCTTCTGTTATTCATGGTGAGGAAATCTCATTCTTGCAAGTGTGCAATGAAAAAGAACATGATCTTCCAGACTCCATGGAGTCACAGTTTGTTATGAGAGTCTTGCCGAAGAAGGAATTCCATTTGGCAAAAGACTGGACAGTCATCCTCATCAGCTACAGCACCAGTAACATCGCAAGTCCTGTGCAGAAGGGTATTTTATAAAGGATGAGTGTCAGGTCAAGCTGGATATTTAATTTTGTGATGCGGACATTTTGCATTTTATAATAAAATATAAAGTTAAATGAACAGTCCGTTCGAGGAAAAAAATAAAATAAAAAGAAAACAGCCTCAGAACGTGTGAACAGGTGACAAAGTGGCATTTTGCAAAATTTTCACAACTTCTCTTCCTCTTTGTTCAATGGAATTGCTGAGAAAATTATGCCATTTTGTAAATTCATCAATGATAATGATATTCCAATGTTGTTTTCTCAACAAGCTTAATTAACCAGCTCTCACTTTTCTTTCGGAGCTTAATGTTGTCCCCTTCCTTGAAAATTGAAACAATTAACGATAGGCCCATCTGTAACAGCTCTGCACACACTGCCTCAAAATAAAGAAGCATTTCTGCAACAAAGGGCAAACTACATATGTGTGAGCCAGTGCACCTTTGGCAAGATCTCCTCTTGGAACAAGACTGGGCAAATGGTACAAACACAGCCTGGTCATTCTAATTGCCTTGGAGCTTGCTGTGGCCTAATGTGCAGGGTAAACCCACCCTAATTTAAATCATAGAATCACAGAACCCTAGAACAGCCCAGGTTGGAAGGGACCTCAAAAGTTCATCTGGCCCAAAATTTCATGGGAAAGGAAGCCTCAATGAGACTGTCTAGCACCCTTACCAGTCACAAATTGAAAACCTCCTGTGATTGGAACCACTTTCCTGGGAAGGTTGTTCCACTGAATGATTATTCTCACTGTTAAAAATTCTTCTTTCTATCAAGATGAAACCTCTCCTGATGAAACTTGTACCCACCGCCACTTGTCTTCTTCATGTGGCTCCTTGTGAAGAACAAGCCTCTGTCCTTGTAGCTGCCCTCTAAGTACTGGAATATTATGATGAGGTCCCCCTAAGCCTTGTCTTTATGGATAAAAGATCTAACTCCTTCAGTCTTTCCTGATGGGGCAGGTTCTCCAGCCCTTTGATCATCTTTGCAGCCTTTATATGGATCCTCTCCAGTCTGTTTGTGCCTTTCTTGTGCTGTAAGGAACCAGAACTGGACACAGCACTCCAAGGACAGCCTGACCAGCACTGAGTGGAATGATCATATCTCCATCTCTGCTAGTAATGTCCCTGTGGATGCAGCGCAGGCTCCAGTTTGACTTTGTTGTTGCAGTCATGCTCTGCTGGCTCATGTTCAGCTCGTTGTGTACCAGGACCCTCAGGTCCCTTTCAGCAAGGCTTCTCCCAAGCTACACAGATCCTAACCTGTAGTGGGCTCTTTAGTTATTTTAAATCTCTGCTGCATTTGCCTCTCTTGGCTGCTGAAATAGCTGAGAATGGCTGACATGAGGGAAAGACCTGTACAAACCAAAATCTGTCTCCTCTGAACAGTTCCTTGTTCTAGGATCTCCAGGAGAGGACAAGATGTAGCCTGAGGGCCTTTCTTTAGTTTTGTTCCATGTGCCTCTCGGCCATGATCTTTCTAGCCAGCACAGACATTGAAATGGATGGTCTAATACGTCTAAATAGTGTTATTCAATCCTTGTCCTTACCTGCACAACAGTGAACAGACCCACATCAACTCTGGGCTTTCCGAAGAGTCTTTATAAACTGCAGGAGGGGAATTCCTGTGTCTCAGGGACACAAAGCTCTAAAAACAACCATCCCTACGCCCTCCCTCCCCCCAAAAAAAGGATGCTTAAAACCTATTTTGCCTTTGCAAAAATTATATTTAAATAAAAAAGGCCTTGAATATCAGAAGTGTTTACTCTTGGCTCCACTAGAAAGTGCTGCTTGTGACATAAATGCAAAATCTAAGCTCGCTTGACAAGGTGACAGATTTTGCAGTTTCATCAAATGACCAAAGTGACTAGAAAAACCCAGTCCTCCATGTAAAATGCTATTACAGCTAATGCAATTTAGGTATTCATACTGCAACTGATCACCTCAGTGATCGCCCAGCCTTGTAGAGAAACCTACAAGAAAGTAGATTTGCAGCTATGTTCCTACATTGATTCAAAAATACCTAATATAGATGTGTTCCTTGGATTCAGGATGTTTTCCTTCAGTTTTCTACACTGTTACAGTCTCTGCTAATCTTCATCAAGCCAATTGATTTCTGTGCTATACAGTTACATAGATGTAAGATAAATATCAAAGGTGAATATTGTGTAGTACTTAAGTGGAATAACAATAGTCCTTCTTTTTCACAGCAATAAATAATGTGTATATTAGTATTTTGTAAATATTTATATGTAAATATAGATATACAGTATTGAATTAATTTTACTTATAAACAGGCATCGCTGACACAGTATTAACTGAGAATGCTAAGCCTGACCAAACAATTAGCTTATCTCTTCCTCTTGCCTGACAAGGGGAGCGTAGCCAAGATCAGTGTGGAATGCTTGGACGCTACCTGCTCTGTTATTTCACATCTGCCTCAGTGGCAAAACTTTAGTTTAAGTTAAACCTGCTTGGCAATAAGTTTTGAGCATGTTTGTCTTCAGGTTCCTTCAGGGAGCTTGACATCAGATTTTGCAGTACCCAGTCTCAAAGGTGCACCATGGACTCTGGTAATATTTGAGGGACAACTCAGTAATGCTAATGCTATGTAGATGAAGCATTTAGCTGTCATCCACAGAGAGCGATTTTGAATTGTCCTGCATACTAGAGTGTTACAGCAAAGGAATAAAATGGGCACAAGTTCTTGTTTATTAAAAGTGTTGAACTTTGATATTCTAGTCACATTTAAGATGCCTCTGAAATAAGATACGGCGGGGGGAGGAGAGAAGGAGGGCAAGGAGGGGTCAGAAATCTTAAAGTCCAATCCAGAATAGACACTTGATTAGGCACAACTCCTTATTATGCTGCGATACTCATTTCACATACCTAATGCAAGTCAAAGCTATAAAACTGTTCAAAATGCAATTAGACACATTCATAGGAAAAGTCAAACAAGGACAGAACATCAGAATGAGGATATACTTAATATCTCAATAATTCTTGAAGCCACAAGCAGTCAGAAGCTGTAAGTGCATGAGGAAAATGTACAGATATAGGCGTGCCCTGTTCTTGTGTTCTTTTCTAAGCATCTGCTAGCAGCTGCCGTTGGAGGTAGGCAAGCAGTTTTGATGAACCACTGGTCTGAGATAATACAACAGTTTTTATGCTTTTAACATCTCCAGAGACTTCCATCCGAGTGTCCTGCATCACAAAAATACACCTTGAATGTGGGACTGTATGTTTTATCACACAAGTATTCTAAGCAGAACAATTTTCAGAGAAAAAACCCACAGAAAGTTATAGCACCTATAAAATCTTGTGCAGTTCCTCCAATGTCTGTACAAGCAAATGCCAGAGTGCTCCTAGAAAAGAGAAGAGAGTATCACACTTATATCTCAGCAAACTACTATTAATGTCTGCTATTAGCGTTTCTCCAATAAATTCCTCTGACTGAAACTTTGTCTTAGAGTAGGGGAGAGCCTAGATTTCGTGAGCTGGCATTTTCTGTTGATGATTCCTTAAACACTTTAATTACCAGCACACCTGATAGTTTCTTTCAAACACAAGATGAACATCAATCAGATGGGCACAGTGAAATTTCTGCACAACACTTTTCTTACAAGAGATCATTGCTAATGTAGCAAAAATACTGCTAAAACTGAAGGCTTGGGCCATGTAGATTTTACTAATGTTGGTGAAAATTAATTTTATGGGCATATGTCTAATAATATCAATAAAACAGTGAATATAAAAATGGGAAAAATGCTAAAAACTCTGCTACATAACAGCAGTGTGGAATGTATTATGTGTGTATGGAAAAGAAGCCAGCTGATTATTGGTTTTTTACCAAAAAAGAGACTATTGAGGGACTAATTTCTGGTAATATTAATCATGGTTTAAGTAGACTTGACCCCCCCAGATCAATTGCTGTTTTCAGGAACTGAATGCCATGTGACATAAAAGCATTCCCAAAGGAAATCTATTCTTCTCTACTCAAATGTCATTATCTAAAAGTGGATAAAGATTATTTGCATAGAGAATGTGAAGAAGATATTTTTCAGCTATTACAATGCCTCTGGGATTAGCACTTTCAGAAGAGATGATTTCTTCTTGCTTTTATTTTTCCTTTAAATGGAAGAATAAGTCAAATTCTCGCTCTGGATTTTATTTTTGTTTTCCTTTTTCTGCAGATAACTGCTGGCAAAATTTCCTGCTTTCCACAGTTTTATTTTAATGCAAAGGTATCAAAGACAATCTTTCTTTTAGGAGTGGCGGGAGCAAAATATGTTTTTTGTTTGTTTTGTTTTGTTTTGTTTTGTTTTGTTTTGTTTTGGTGGTGGTGGTTTTTTTACTTTTATTTTATTTTTTTATTATTTTTTTAATTTTTGACTACCAGAGGTTCATGCTGCAGAAGACACATGTGGTTAGATGATATATTGAAAAATTTGCTCTTAACAGTAGTAAAAATAAAAATCATACAAATCTAATGTGTTAAGGATTTCAGTAAATCATCTAATCAAATTCTTTGGTGAAAGGCATCAAGTATATCTGGGCCACTAGCAAAGATGTTTGTCAAATAATTTGTAAATGCCTTGAATGAAGGAGGTCACTCAGAATCTTGGTCCTGAGACTCACTGTCTTTCCAGCGAGAAAATCCCCCACATATCTAACATAGTTAGTCTTTGCTGAAAACCAGAGTTATTTATTGTTGGCCTTCTTCCAACCGGTCAACAGCACTCTTATTTCACTGAACAGCAGTTCACAGCTTGCCCCACACTCTTCTTGTGAATCACAGAATGGTTTGCGTTGGGAGGGACCTTAAGGATCATTCAGTTCCTATCCCCTACCATGGACAGGGACATCTTCCACTAGACCATGTTGCTCAAAGCCCCATCCAGTCTGCCCTTGAACACTTCCAGGGATGGGGCATCCACAGCTTCTCTGGGCAACTCATTCCAGTGCCTCACCACCCTCACAGTAAAGAATTTCTTCCTAATATCTAAACCTAAACCTACTCTCTTTTGGTTTAAAGCCATTTTCCCTTGTTCTATCACTACATGCCCTTGTTAAAAGTCCCTCTCCAGCTCTCTTGTGGTCCCTACTGAAAGACTACAATAAAGCCTCCCCAGAACCTTCTCTTCTCCAGGCTGAACAGTTCCGATTCTCTCAGCCTTTCCTCATAGGAGAGGTGTTCCATCCTTCTCCGTAAGCCGGAAATAAGGCTCTGTGGTCAACTGTAGTGGATTGACCCTGGCCAAATGCCAGGTACCCACTAAAGCCACTCTCTCCCTCCGCAACTGGAGAGGGGAGAGAAAAAACAGCTAAGGATTCATGAGTTGAGATAAGAGCTGGGAGAGGTCACTTACCGATTACTTTCACAGGCAAAACAGACTCAAAGTGGGGATATTATTTAAATTTATTACTAACAGGATAAGAGCCAAAGAGTGAGAAACAAAACAATCTTAAAAACACCTTCCCCCACCCCTCCTTCCTTCCATGTTCTCCCTCCTCACCCCCAGCAGTGCAAGGGGATGGGGAATGGGGGTTATGGTCAGTTGTTGTTTCTGCCTCTGCTCAGGAGAGAAGTCCTTCCTCTGCTCCTGTGGGGTCCCTCCCACAGGAGACAGTCCTTCACGGACCTCTCTGTCATGAGTTCATCCCTCGGGCAGCAGTTCTTCCCAAACTGCTGTCCTGTGGGTCACTCCTCCATGGGGTGCAGTCCTTCACCAATGAGCTGTACTGGCGTGGATCCTCCATAGGGGTCACAAGTCCTACCTGGGAAAAACCTGCTCCAGTGTGGGTTTCCCTCCCCATGGCCTGCAGGTCTCTGGTAGGACCCTGCTCCATCTTGGGCCTCCCACAGGGTCACAGCCTCCTTCGTGCATCCACCTGCTCCAGCATGGGCTTCTCCATGGGCTGCAGGTGGGTCTCTGCACCCCGATGGTCCTCCATGGGCTGCAGGGCCACAGCTGCTCCACCATGGTCTGCACCACGGGCTGCAGGGCCACAGCTCCGGCACCTGGAGCACCTCCTGCCCCTCCTTCTGCACTGACCCTTCACTTGCACTAAACATTGTTGTTCCCATGTTCTCACTCCACTCTTCCCTGGCTGGAATTCTTTCTGCACCACAACCTTCCCTTCTTAAACATGTTATCACAGAGGCGTTACTATCACTCCTAATTGGCTTGGGCTTGGCCAACAGCAGCAAGTCTGTTCTGGAGCCGGCTGGCATTGGCTCCAAGGGACAGGGGAAGCTTCTAGCAGCTTCTAACAGAAGCCACCCCTGTAGACCCTCCGCTCCTTCCTGCTACCAAAACCCAGCCACAGAAACCCACTACATAACGTGACATCAACCCACTGACACTGTCCCAGTGCCACCAGCACCGTGAAGGTGTTGCCAGTCAGGGCACACTTCAGCCTTTGTGGAAGCACCTGCGGGGGACCAGAGAAGCTCCCTGAACTCCATGGCTGCTTCTCACTCCTGCTGCAGCCTCAAGGGCCCTGTGTGTTCATTTTGATCAAACAGATTGTTCAAGAAGACTTGCAGATATGAGAAAAAGCTCCAAATGAGCTTGTTCAGGAGGATTTGGAAGGGTCGGAGGAGCAAGACTGGACTTGAAGGGGCTCTAGCTGCAACAGATGTGCTGCTGTGACACACTCTGTAGAAGCAGCAGAGCAGGGACCCTTCGAAAGCGTTCCCATCAGTGGTGTATTGCAGCTTTTTTCAGAGAAAACTGCTGGAAAATCCAATGAGATTCGTGCATGTTGGAAAACCCAGCTCCTCTGTCTGGAGCTGTATGCTTTATCTCTCTTCCTCTGAGGGCACTGCCAGGGCCAGGGGCTCCCTGGGGACCATGGGATCTCCCTGCAGGGTCTGTCAGGGCAGGCTCTGGCAGCTGGGGTTCATCTCACCACCCCAGCCAGGTCCATTGGGCTTCTCCCTGGGGCCAGGTACAGGCCAGGATATGGGCCTTTGGATGGAGGCAGGGCAGCTGGAGAGCTGGAGACTGACCCTGCTATGATGTTGCTTTGGGCAGGACCTGACAGTCCTCGGGGACTGACATGGAGTTCTGGGCTGTAGGCAGTGCAGGGGGGAGTCTCGGGGGAGTGTGTGGACAGGGACAGGCAGGACTGGTGGTGACTCAGGACTATGACATTACTTGAATATTCAAGCTTTCCCTCCTCTCCATCCTTCTCAACTAGTTGCACTTATGGTCCTAAAATCTGGTGGATATGAGGGGCTGACAGTAACACTTTTGAGATTTTCGAGTTTGATAAGATGCTTTGGCACAAGTGCCATGGCTAGTGTACTCTTTTTATCTGTGTTTTGAGAGGTAGAGATTCGATTTCCATGGAGAAGAAACAGTGTCCCTCTCAGTGCAGAGTTATCAATGAATCAATCCAACTTCTAAAAACACGAGGGACACTTGTTCAGAAGTTCTCAGTGTCACAAGGTGTTTAAAGCTGAAAAAAGTCATGATGATAAAATATCTTTATAACCATATTTTTTCTGAAATGGGTCATATTTCAGTAGCATGCAAAATGCCAGAACAGCAGCTTTAAGAGGCTCAGCAGCACATGTCCTATGCACACCTGAAGGCACAACACTCACTTTCGTCTCTAAATTGTCTCTATGCTACTAGGATGTTGTCACCTCTCCATGTTTTTGCATGAAAAACTGCTGAAACTAATGTCCAATGAGGAGTTCTTCAGGTAGTAAGGAATGAATTCCTCATATTTGATCCCCGACAATATTTCCCTCTATTGCCTGGGTAAGTTTTAGGTTGTGTCAGATTTCCTTCAAGGTTTTGCTAGGATCTTTAGGACAAGCTGTGGCAAGGAGACAAGTTGCATGTTCCCAAATGTCTTCAAACCAAACCCAGAGGCTTATCTTTCTTCGGCCAAAACGAGGTTTGGTCAACTCATAACTTATTTGGTTCAATATTGGGTTAAATGAGACTGAACAAGTGAAACTAAATAACTGAATTCTCCCCTCTAGTGGGAAACAAAAAATGTTAAAAACATGGATCAGAACTGCCAAGAGCAGAGCCACAGTTCTTCCTGCCCACTGCTGTGGGTGTGAATCACAGTCCTTTGTTCCCTTATAAGACGTCAGCTGAAGAAATTCACTCATGACTACAGGGATGCAGCCCCTTGGTGAAAGCAGAGCCTCTCTTAAAACCTGATTCTTAAATTTCCAAAGTCACAAATCAAGGTGAGGCATGGTATACTGTCAGCTGACAATGACAATTTTTTGCTCTCATCTCTGGCTTTGTTAGTTGAAATGAACTGTGAATTGTCTAAACTCCAAACGTGTTGTTTACTTTACTTTAAAATAAATGTCTTACCATTAGAGACTATTATATGTCTACAAAGAAGTCTATTTTTTCCTGATGTCGCAAAAGTAGTTTACCAGAATAAGATTTTTTTTTTTTTCCCGGAATGGTGGTGCTTAATCATTTTACGCAAATGTGGGAAAGAACTGTCATGTGTCCTTTACTTTGTAAAGAACCATTAAGCTTTGGACCTATTAGCTTGTGTTTGGAGGTTTCATTTGTCGCTCTTCGTAGTTATATAATGAAATATTTATTGAAAAAGAAGAACTGTTAACTCCCATCAGTAAACAAGTGTCTTCTTCACCTTGTGAAAATGTAGGATGGACTACTCCTCAATTAAAAAACAGTGGATACATGGATTTGCTGAATACATTTTATTTGAAAAGTGTAACATCTGTTCTGCCTCTCAGATTTCCTCAGGGAATTCCTCTTTTTAGCTATCACAGTTTTACATTCTGCCAAGGATTTATTTATCACTCTGACATGTTCAAAACTGCTAACTTGAGGTCCATTCGGTCTGTAACCAAAGTAACTATGGTATCTGATGGATTTTATACTTGGTTTTCCATCATAAAGTTTGTAAGCATCTGTTTTCCCGTAAGTATGTGCACAACTTATTTGAATAATTCTCTTTTACCCTTTTTCATGAGACACATACAGAAGTCATTTGTTAATAGTGTCTCATTTCTTTTTAGACATTTCTGTTTTATGGTACATTACATCTTTTTTTATGTGTGGCTTCCATTTCAGTGTTAACTGACACTGCTGTGGTGCTTCTTTGTCTTTTATTTATTAATTGAATATAATATTGAAATAAAAAATAAGACCACTTACTCATGACATTTCAGATGCTTGAGAGAGTCACAGATGCTTTCAGAGCATGCACATGCCAAATTATTTCTCTAATAATGTGTTATTATTTATCTTTTCTGATAAATATGTTTCTGATATACTGTTTCTTCTGTGTGTCATTGAAAATATTAGTTACGAAAAGACAGATTATCAAAAGGATTCAGCACCCACCTGCAAAAGGATAATGATTTTCAAGCCCTTTAAAACTCACCTGGGCAATACTTCAGTCCAGACTTCCAAATAAAGCTGGCAGCCAATTCCAAGTGTGTGAACATCTGGGTACTTCTTTGGATGCCCAAGTGGGACGTGGGTATTTGTGAGAGTCTGTTCATACGCACCTTTTCTTTAAAGCACAATGTGTAGTCCTGAACAAAAGTTGACTTACAATGTTATTAAACACAGTCAAAATAAGTCCTGGATTCTGTTTAAAAAATCTATTGCCATACGTGGAAATCAAGCTCTGACAGTCTAAGCCAATACGACGTCTGACTGATTTCTGATAGAGAAGTTAGTAGCACTAACCTTTCACCAGACATGACAGATGGGTCTATTGTGCAAACTCCAACACAGGAAACACACCTGAGTCTGACCTTTAAAACACCTCCCTTTTCAGTTGTGACTCCTTCTCTCACCAATCCCACTATTTGCCTTTCTAAGTTTCATCATCCATCTTCATTGCAAATGTTTTTGGTGGGGGAGGAATAGGAATTGAAAACTGAGCTGGTGGAGGATTGAAGAAGCATCTCAGCTAGAGGTACTTGTGATCACTTTAGGGAACGATAGCCCACCTTTCTTTGCCTACTTCACTTACTGCACCTGATGTCTAAGGACTTTGCTGTGTTCTTTTTAATACATACACTTTGGCTAAAACTTCAAGTAATGAAATATGAATATAAAATTCAGCATATTAAAATGTTTTCTTTTTATTATTTTAGAATCTCAAAGCAGATTCCAGGTGGTCTAAGTGTGAGAACTGGGAACTCTTCATTTATAAAGCATGTGGAGGAAAGTATTGAATGCTCATTTCTTGTGTCAAATGGAGAATTTTGCAAGTCTTCTTCCTTAGCTGTTTTTTCCCCTCTCACTATCTTCTGTCAGTAATGAAATCAAGTGCAAATGAAAGTGATATATCTGATCTTTGAAGTACAGTGTACAGGAGATTTTCCTCCTTTTAAATTAGAATATACTGCACTGTCAATCCTTTCTCCTCTTTGATCATGTATAAGGACATTTGATTTCAAACTGCCTTAATCTGTAGTCTTCAAACAATCATCTTCTCAGGATTACAAGGAAATGGTGACAAGTGTAATGACATTCATTGTTTTGGCAATATTGGTTAAGTAGGACTACTGTATGCATTCTTATTCATCAGAAATTTGCACACTGAAAGACTGCACCAGATATTTACAGCTCCATAAAAGTTATCTCATCTCATGATCTCTCTCACTTCTGAGTCCTATGTTTTGTTGCTTACCATCATTCAGCCATTCGGCTCCCAAACCTAGTTTCATGTGTCATTTAAACGCAGTACTTGACTTGGCCAAAACACTGTACACTGCAGATCTGAGATGAACCATAAGGAACTGGATCAAAGCATTTGAATTAAGATTTCATCTGAATGGAGTTCAATCCGTCTATACTTTCCTAGGCACCTCTAGAATCTTCAAAAAGAAATTGTCAATTTGCAGAATAATATCAAGCTTTTATGACAATATAGACCAGAGAACTGAGAAAGAATTTTTGATACTGTCATTCATGCATTTGCAAAGGTGTCTCCTCCCTGATTTTACCCATATGCAGCTGCATGTTCTCCCTAATTAATGAATTGCCTTCAGGTTACTCACCCAGACACATCTAATCTATCTCTATCCAAAATGACTAAACTGTGTCCCGCATTAAAAATGTAAAAGGCCACAAATTACTTTCTTGATCTTTCCAACTAGAAAATCACTGCTTACTGAATGACATTCTCTCCATGTGGCGTTCAGGGTGATTTCATCACCTCAGAGCTGAAGCTTTCAGTAGAAATGAAGTAGAACATCTACTTATAAAAAACTTCTCAATTCAGACTCCTTTCAACAGAAGAAGTATTTACTTCAGGCTTATGCTTATAATAATAACACGAATCCAATAAAATGTGTAAATATGTACTTCTTCCATCTTTAAAGCTCTTTAAGCAAACTTTCATGAGAACGATTTCCAACTAAAGTTGTGTGATCGAGAAGAAGGTTCAACATATTGTTACATAAGGATATTTTCCCCAGACCTTATAATAAACAAGTGTGTGCAATTAGCATATAAATTGAAATATGGATAAGAACATGTAATCTTTAATACTGGCTGACCTCCACTGCAGTTATTAAAATAAGGATGTTTGCTATTTTTGTATGAATTTTACTATTCTTTTCTTTCATGGATTGATATTGTTTCCTCCTTAAGGCCTCTGAGAGTATTTACAAGCTTGCAGGTAAAAAAAATCACTTCATGTTCTTCTGTCTCCTATGAAATAAAAAGTCAACAATACTTGATAGGCTGAAGAATTGGAAATTATAGTCCTGAGTGTGAATTCCCTGCAGGAGTGCAAGTAGCAGGAATACTTGCTTATCAACGTTGAAGGCAAAAAATGTCCATATAATTTGACCTTTGTTTCAAGTGTGAACACCACAAGAGAAGTAGTTACCAGCACAGTAATATTGAGGGTTACCTGGCAGGCACAAATTTGGCCAGAGACTCGCGTTTAACGGAGCATGTTCCCTGTGATCTTTAGCTGAAGTTTGCCGGGGAGGCCAAGCCTTGTTAATCTCCCAAACCGTAAAAAAACAGAAGAGAAAAAACCAGTTGTGTACTGCAAAGCAGTGTGCTGAAAGAGACAGGGCAGCAGATTTAGAGATGCGGAGTTTATCTCCCACTTTGAGACCAATTTCCCTGTGTAATGACAGGGAAGCAATCTCTCTTGTGCTTAGAGTTTCTCATTCATGCCTGTCCTCTCTGTTCAGATTGTAAGGCCTTCAAATGAGAACTTTTTCTAACAGTTGCATACAGAGCCTGACATAATACACTGTCTGTTCTAGCCAGCACATTGTGATTTGACCATAGTAGGAATAAAAATGTGAGGAGAACACTGAGGGACTCTCTGTCAGTGTAATAAGCTAATACTGAAAGAACATTTTCTGGTTTCTTTTTTGGTTTAATTTAAGTCAGAAATGTGAATGAAATAAAGCCATCACTTATTTAGAATGCTTAAGGGCTTTTGCTGGTTTCAGAATTTGTCAAGCATCCTTTGATCAAATCATGTGTGCAAGATAAAACTAGAACTTTTTCTTAAAAAATAGATTAGGAGAGAAAGAGTTCTGGAGAATGGTACCTGAGGCCAGTTCTATGAGATTCAACAAGGCGAAGTGCTGCGTCCTGCACTTGGGTCACAACAACCCCATGCAGTGCTGGAGACTTGAAGCAGAATGGCTGGAAAGTTGTCTGCTGGAAAAGGCCCTGGGCTGCTGGTTGACAGCCAGCTGAACAGGAGCCAGCAGTGTGCCCAGGTGGCCAAGGCCAATGGCATCCTGGCCTGGATCAGCAATAGTGTGGCCAGGAGGACTAGGGCACGATTCCCCCCCTGTACTTGGCACCGGTGAGGCCGCACCTCAAGTGCTGTGTTCAGTTCTGGGCCCCTCACTACATGAAAGACATTGAGGTGCAGGGGAGCGTCCAGAGAAGGGCAACGAAGCTGGTGAAGGGTCTAGAGAGTAAGTGATATGAGGGATGCCTGAGGAAGATGGAGTTGTTTAGCCTGGAGAAAAGGAGGCTCAGGGGGGGACCTCATCACTCTCTACAATTATCTGAAAGGAGGTTGTAGCCAGGTGGGGTTCAGTTACTTCTCCCAAGTAACAAGCACCAGGGTGAGAGAAAATGGCCTCAAGTTATGCCAAGGGAGGTTTAGATTGGATATTAGGAAAAAAAATTTCACATGAAAACATTGTAATAGGTTGCCTGGGGAAGTGGACTTGACAGTGCTGGGTTGACAGCTGGACTAGATAATCTTTGTGTTCTTTTCAAACTTTAACAAGTCTGTAATTCTATGAGGGTTTGGGGTTTTTTCCCCACTTGAAATAGTTACAAAAATTGCCTGTTTGGGAGAAACAGATGTGCTACTACCATGCTTTCCTATTTTCTCAACTACTTTCTTGCTCCTTTTGTAAATGGTGCATTGAAAATCATGAAGTCCACAGTCACCAAAACAAATCCTTGTTTTGTTACCCCTCCTGATTGGCAATTCTGAACTGTTGTTACTGTAAGGCTATACTATATACTGGCTATCACTGTATGTGTAAGCTTTTCTAATTGTGTTTGGATTCTTGAGGAATAACTACAGTGTAAAGAATTTTGGACCTCAAGCACTCACCCATATTTAGGACAGTGTAATCAACCCCCCAGGAGGATAATTCAGGAAAGCTTGATTGCTGGTGCCAATAGGTTTTCTTTTCCGGGTCACTGCCTGGGGTGAGGCCTGGAAGGTCGATATTTTCCAATTTGTTTCTCCTTCTAGTGATTAACGAGGCCAGCTTAGTCATCTCCTTCTTTTAGACTTTTCCACATGATACAGCGTTAGTGTTCCTCAGATGCAGAATGTTCCATATGATCTTTTATAGTATTCAAAGGTTAGTACATTGCAGTCTTTGTACAGTTCTTCAGTATTGCATGTAGATGAGGTGGGGTTTGATTATTATTTGGATGCATTGTTTTAATCCTAAAAAAAGAAAAAAAAACCCACAAACAACCAAGAGACTGCCAGAGTTGAATTTTGTATTATTTATTTTGCATTTTTTTTAACAATAAACCATATTATGGAAGGATAGCCTCTCATGATTGCCTCTGAGCTCCTGACATAAGGTCAAAACATAAAGTCCTTTTGGGATCTGTTACTGCATAACATTGCAATGTAACTGTTACTGGCAGGTGTCAGGGTTGGCTGTCAACCTGAGCTCCACAGTCTTTAGGGGCTGAATTGGTTTTGAATACCCGAAATTTCATTTTTACTATCTGAACAAGCAGGCTGGCTACTGTCTGCTGGCCAAGACATTGATGCAAGCTGTGGACTATCCTCTTCTTAGAGATTAAGAACTGTTTGCAAGCAACAGATGACCAGTGTTTTTAGTACTTGCATGATTATTTCTGGAAGCAGGATATTTTGGTGCAGAGTAATTAATTTTTAGCTATTAGCGTCTCTGATGCTTCCTATTGAATGAACAAATAAAAACCTTTTTGAACAAAAAGTAAGCTGGTGGTTGGTACTATTCCAAAACGGTGGGCTCTTCCTAGTCTAATACCTCCTATTCTCAGTACAAAAAGTGACTGTAGCCCATGAGTCCTTCTCAGCAGTACCAGCACTCAGATTTTCTACTTATTTCTTCCTTAACAGCATGCTGCAGTGGCCAGAGCTGTAAGTAGTCTCCAAAATATGAAAGACTTGTAATGTATAAACTAATTGACTGTTTTGACTTGCAAATTCCTGTGCTGAAATTGCCCTATAGGAAGCACTTACAGAAGTTTTACAATAATGAGATGATCAGAATGAGAACCAAGAGAGAAGCTGCAGCAGACAAAACTCTGAGTGCCCACCCCTTTTTAAGAAAAATTACTTCTTTAATTGCTGAGAGATGAAAGGATGAAAGTGGTGGCCCATCCATATCTTCTCCCAGGAACAGCAATGTACTTGAAGTATATGAGATGGGAATGGTGCTTTCTGTGTGGCAGCTTGCCTCTTAACATCATCAAAAGCAGAGGAAAATCTGTGTTAGAAAAATCAGCTTTGTGCATCCTATCATCCAGTGCCAAGATTCTGATACAGGGTAAAGGAGGAGAGAAAGCACATAAAAACATTGACCATTTGGTGACATAGGTACCACATGCTAATGGGATTCATACTTGTCTCAATACCTCTGGCAAATTTTTCCTACAGCAATTTTATTTTATTACTGAGGCAAAGATCCATGTATTTGAATATCCATTCTGTGAAGAATATGTTTACAAACTGTTTTAATAACATAATACGTGCATTATTCTCACAATGCATTTTCTTACTCATGCAGTTACAGAAAACATTTCTCTGAAGCCTGGTAGTAGACCAAGTCTGGAAAGTTAAAAAAAAAAAAAATTAAGAAGCATATTTCAGAGTTTGAAGACTCAAGTACTTTTAAAGGCAACTGCTGTCAATGTTGCTTTTGTGTTGACAGAATCCTTTTAAAAGGTTTTGTGGTGCGAAAAGCACCTTTTAGTGGGTTTTCATAATGCACTGGGAGAGAACAAGAAAATGTTTTTCTCACCATGGCCAGTCATGGAGCTCACTTAGAACATTGCGTACCCAAACTGGGAGGTTGTTTTCCATGGGGCTTTCAGGGAAAGCCAGAGGGATCAGCACTCGTGCCTTCCCCCACTCACCTTGGAGACTGCTGCTTCCCAGTGCACGCAGGATGACTCAGGCCCCTTAATGTGCCTATAGGAGATATTCGGGGTGAGGGCTCACACCTGCCCGAAAGTGATAGATTGACATCCCCACAGCTTGCAGGAGGCAAAAGTGCTTTTATTGTAAGAGCGTGGCTTGGAGCGGGAGGGGTGGCACCCCCTGTGCCAACCACGAGGTGGCACGACGGATTTGCTCTTCCTCCGCCAAATGTCTGCCGTCGAGTAGCATCTGGCGGCGTACTCCCACTGTGTGCTGATCTCTCCCGTCAGTCTACAGAGCTGTTTATGGGGTAGACTCTAAGGACTGTTGTGTGCAAAAGCCAGGGCTGCTGTGTCCTTGAGACTGCTATTTCTGAGTCTGGCTAGGTAAAAACCAGCCTGGGCATACACCTACTCCTGCACAAATCCTCCCTTCCTGTTGTCTTTCAGATTCCCACAGGAGTGCCATCACTTTTTGTCTTACAAGGTCAGTGGCATCTGAAGATGCCTTGCAAACATATAAAATGTCAAGCCCTCTACTAAGGTAGCCAGAGGCCCAGCATCTAGGGAGAGGAATTTGCCTATGCCCACAGCACCCATGTGGCAGCAACAGCTCTTATACAACAAGGGTGTGAGAGATCAAACAAGCAACAGATGTTCCCAATTCAGCCCTTCTAGTCTTGCTGCTCTCAGCCTAATCTGTAACACATCTAACAGCCAGCAAAATGAGAAAATCATTTACAAAGGGGGTTGCCACAGTCTTCTGCATCAACAGCTTGGTGATGGTATGGTGGGTATAAAATTGGGTTTTTCTCTCACAGATAAACCCCTCCTTGGTATACTCGTGATACCTCTCTTGTATATGATGCATCTGTGACATTTATGTCTGTCTGAGGGTGGACACAACAGGATAGAACAGGACAGGATGGGTGGATACATCTTGTACTTCTGTAGCTTTTGCCAAAGCAAAACTGAGTGACGAGGATGTGAAAGAAAGAGAATCTGGTGTTGAGTTATTAAAAAGCGTATCACAGGTCTTCTTTGAAACACATTTATGTGAACTTCACTCTTCAATACTGCTTCATTCACAGACAAGGTTTTCCTTATAACTTACTTTCAAGTGCTTTGTGCTAACAGTGATTAGGAATTTCTACCAGAAATACAGCTTTTTCTGGTCCTGTTGGAAAAGCAGTGTGAATGTGTTACCCCTAGAAAGTTTTCGTTTTACCCCTGCCTTAACACTTCACCTGGAAGACAATCTGAAGGTGTAAAATACTGTGAAATAAACGGTTCCTACAGCTGGTACTATGCAGGTCTCATTAACAGCCCAGTCCAAAGGAAGGCAAACATTCAACACTCCTATTCATTGTATTTACATATTTAAAACTTCCTGCATTTCTAAATAGGACTCGAGGCCATTTAATGATATTAATGACATGTAATAGTTCACTGGGAGTTGCAGGTATGCAGTGCTAAGCAAAAGTAAGGCAGTAGCTGCGAGCTAAACTAACTGTGAGTGCTTTGCTCTGATCTTTGCTGACAGATCTCCATGGAATTAAAGAGCTGTACCTGACTGCAATTCACTTTGCTCCTTCAAAAAAAAAACATCTGAAAGCAGAAACCCACTGCCCCCTCACTTTTTCTCCATTTTGTACTGGTTAAAAAGGATTGGAGTTTGATATCTCTATGATCTTTCAGTTTTATATTACTTAACTGGAACAGAGAAGCTGTTTTCTTCGATGAGCTTGTCTTTTACTGCGGGCTCATTTAGGCCTAGGACTAGTATAGCAAAGCACAAATCACCTCCAGGATCTGATGTTTTGCAGCACTGTTCCCAGTTAAACATTCCTAAATTTTATAACCATAAATCATGCATTCTGGGATGGTTTGTCTCCCATCCTGTGGAATCTATAGAAATGGGGAGGAATGATCCTGAAAAAGGTATTTACTATAGGTTTAGCTACTTATACTAAATGCAGACTTGGAAAACAAGAGGAATCACTGGACATTACACTTTTCTTCACATCCTAATAGCAAGTTTATGCTTCTTCTCTGTGGATCGATGCTCAGGAACTTTTGTCATCATTCTAACGCACTCCAGTGACTGTGCTGACATTACCTGTCGCATTGTTCCAGAACAGCTGTGTGCACTATTGTTCATTAGGAAAAAATATGAGGAAAACTCGTGATTCAGCTCTCCTTACTACCTCTTCTTCCCCCACAAAAATCGAGGAAGGACACCAACTCTACTGAGTGTAATGACTAGCAGTATTGTTCACTAATCAACACTGGAAGATGGGGAAATATTTCTTTTGAAGGACAACTTTTGCTCGGTTGCAAAGTCTCCTTTGATTACCTTGTTCTGTGAGGATGAGTAATGTGGTTGAAATTCTTTTTAGTTTAGTTCAAGATTATTAATCATCTTCAAACTAGGAACAACGACACAAATTCACTAGCGTTTCATGTCAATGACTGCACATTTTCTCTTTTTAGGGGGATGTTTTCTTTGCCATTTAAGTGTTGCTGATTTCCACATGCACTGGTGGAGGCCATCACCTAATGACTACTAGTTTGTGGGGTGGGACAGGAGTTTCTTCAACTAAAATCACTCTTTGCAGAGGCTAAATACTAGACTCCCATGAATCCATGACAGAACTCATCAGCAGATAAGTTACTTTGTAGATTAGTGGCACTGAGAGTTTGGAGGCATATTACTCCTGAGTGGTAAACCTCCACCACTGGCAAAAAAATTGGAGTCAGATTACCAAAAGTGATCATCTGACCCCATTCAAGTCTTTAGGATCTTTGCCTTTGACATCAATGAGGTCACGTATTTGTTTTGAACTATTCCTCATTTATCGCTATGTGCTCCCAAGGAAGTCACTGACTTCGCTGTTTTTCATAGTTTATTGGATAAATTAATATATTAATAAATATATGCCTTATAAAAGCATTGTGAGAGTAGTAGTAACACTTTTATATGGAAATTATTACATAATTTTAGCCTATTTTATAAATACGAAGAACCCACATGAAGTATGGGCATATCGTCAGCAGACCAAATGTAGCTAGTCTTTAATCTAAAATAAAAGTTTTTTCCTAGATGAAATAAATACGTGGGGTTTTTAGGATAATTTTCTTGTTACTGAACATATATTTTCCTCTTCTATAAACAGAATATATGCCCCTATTCCAGTATTTACCTTGTAGTAATTAAGGTTACCTTTTGTACCTCTGGGATAATGAAATAAAAATATTCTACATTGGGAATGGGAGGAAAGAAAGAGAGGCTATGTGGAAATGAACAATGCATCAGAATCAATCCCTGGCTCAGAACAGAACTGATAGAACTGATCTGAAGAGATAAGGTCAGGAGATGTACTAAAACCAGTTATTTACTTTCCACAAAGGAGAGATTTGAATAAATAATGTTCTTGACAGTGGCTTGCTTTTGAATGTGATTAAATTGTTTTTTTCCCAGAGAGATATGTGAAACACATAAAGGTATTTTTCTGTGGAGTCCTTACTAAAAAAAAATCAAACCAAAACCAAAAGCCAAAACACCTATAAGTGTTAGCGTTAGATGGTAAGATAATGCTATTTCTGCAATTCCTTGCTCATACTTGCTGTCTACTGTGTTTCAGAGCAAATTCATGTAACTTTCAGATATTTAATCAGAGAAGCTAACTAAAGTTATTTATGCAATGGTGAAACATTCTTTTCAGACAGTTAAAACCAACATACACATTTTAGAACAATCCGAAGTCTTACTGAGACTAAGAAGAAAACTGGGTTTGCTGTAGAACAAAATATGTCAGAGAATGACCCCAAATTATATGCAATTAACTTCTTTCTTTTCTGAAGATACATATCAAAGTCAATTACATACTTGCACTTGGTAGCAAGAAATCCCCAGGAAAGGGATTTTCACTATAGTGACAAATATCATATTAAAGCTTCATGCTTTTAAACATATCTATAGAGTATCCTGCTTTATACTTTTGTTTTACTGATGACAGGTACAGTTACCTCTGGAGACTGAACACAGATCTGGGGGTCAAAAGAACAAGTTCAGGCTTGCAATATCCTGGCAACTTCTGGTTGTGCTGCGCTTGGCAAACTCCTATGAAATTCAAAAAGGACCAAAGGCAGCAATATTTACATAGTGAGCTCAATAAGCATATACCTGGAGTTACGAAATCACGCGGGAGTTTCTGCAGACAATCTTCATTCCTAACGAGAAGGGTCAATAAATCCAGTGCAGTTCTGTCTGAAATCAGTGGGAATCTTTCCTGTGATATTACAAGGGTCAGAGACCAATTTTTGACATTAGAAGAGGTCATTATGAATGTTCAGTCTGACCTTTGCATAAAGCAGGGCAATGAATGGCTCAATAGCTTGAGATCTTTTAGTAAGATAGCTAGCCTGACTTTAAAGATTTTCTAGTAATGGAGATTGTAATCCAATTCTGTTTAAGTGATTAATTGCCTCAGCTGTTACAGAGATGCATTTTATTAGAGCATAGAGATGGATCGGACCACAAGGCCACGCACAAGAAATTCTTTGTTCTATCTTTAAGTATAAAAAACTAAGAACCACCCATTTTTCTTTAGGCTAAGTAGCCCCAAGTACTTAATGGAAATCAAATCAATTTTAAAAAATGTTTTAAGACAGGGATGCTGCCTTATAATTACAGGCTTTTGCCCTTAAACATCCCAAAGTGGGTCATGTATGTAGTCAGACATTCATTTCATACTGCTTGATTGTGGCATGTTTCAGAGCCCAGGAAGCCCAGAAACTGGCAGTTAAAGGTAACTGGGGGCTAAAATGGCCCCTGGTCTCACACAGACAGAGACATGGCTGTAGATGTGGGCTGCTGATGAGAAGTCCAAGACAGGGCCTCTCTGGTGACAACTGCTGTGCAAATGTCCCAGTTATGAGAGCAGCCAGAAATTATGTGCTGGTTCCTGGCTCCAGTGTCTGGATGGTGTCCCCAGTGTCTGCTGTCCAGTCAGCTCGTGGCAGAGGTCAGCAAACCCAGCTCCTCAGTCTCACTCCACACCCTTCGTATTTCTGGAGCTGTGCATCTGGTGGAGCACAGGCCCTCCTGTGCTGCAAAGGGGTGCAGGAGCTCTCCCTGTTGCTCACTACACACAAAATGGGGGACTAAGCCACATGAAGGGCTCCCATGCTAAGGGTAATTTTGTCTGTGGCCAGCATGGACTGCAGTCCCACAAAGCTGACGCTGCTCTGAAGGGTGCATGAGCCACCAAGGACAGGCTTCCACAGCTAACCAAATGTCTTTTCCTTAATGAGAAGGACTTCATTATTCTCTCATCACAATATGCGGTTTTGATTGATATTTACTGGGCTCTGCATGACCCGTCTCTGTCATCTTTAGTGTGGTTAATTGGAATTATTGAGCGGCGCCTGGCTCTGGCAGGCTGGGATTCACCCCTGTTGGGATGGTCCTCACCTGCCTGCCCTGGGCTGCTTCTGCACAGCCTTGCTCCCGTCAGACTGAATTAAGCTGCACTGTCAGGAGCCAGGGACCCTTCAACAGTTTTCCAGCACAAGCAACACTAAATTAGTGTTTGGTAATAGGCTGCACACTGTTTTGTAATAAGAAAGTATGGATGATTCTATTTATTCCCTCTCGCTCCCTGCGATGATAAGAAATGTTCTAATTCATTATTAATTTGTTCCAACTATTTCTGGTAAATCTAAACTATGAATAACTTTAGCTATGCCATTAGCAATACCTCAGAACTACAGATGGATTTTTGTTTCTGGACACAGGCAAATGGCAGTCCCACTGTTTCTAAAGGTGTACCCAAAATTCTGTCAGATTTGGGTACAAAACCAGTGCTTGTTGTTCACCTTAGGTTACAGATACATTTAAAGCAACCTGGAACACAAAAATATTGTGGCTATTGTTTGTCCACTATAAATTATTGTAGTTTGGCAGCATTCTGTGAAACTTTTTATATTCAATCTGCTTAAGGATTTGCCCTTCCACTGAACACTGGACCGAATAGAAAGTAGAGTGGGAATAGACCTAGACCTGCTGCCAGTGCTAAAGGCTTTTATTTTGCTCTATGGATAAGCAAGATCTTTAGTGGCATTTTGTAGGTTGCTGGCTTTAGTGTCAAATAGGCCTTTGTAATATTAAATCTTAAAGGAAATTTTTTTTTTTTGGTTGCTGTTTGCCTTTCATAATTTATTTCTCTACTTTTCATATATAAATGATTGATCAAAGAATCACCGTAGGAAAGCATCAAGGAAAATTTTTTTCTTCTCTTGCAGAATATGAGTTTATTTGGGTGAAAGATGGGAGATTATAAATGTATTTATTAGCCATCCAAAGAAATTTTCTGCCACAGACACACCATGGTGGTACCTCCTTGTGGAACCAAGTCCACTGTTTGGTCTTTCATTTATCTAAAAAGTGAGTTTCTTGCTTGTGTGTTTGGATGGGAATGACTCTTCCTTTGCCTCTGTGTTGTCATAGCCATGTGCCATAATTTACTGAACAAGGGGAGTAAGACACTCACAATATAAGATCAAACACTGAGCTTCTGTGTGGGCAATCATGCAACCTACTGGCCTTACCTCTCACTGTGAGCTCTAAGCAGCAGGAAGAGCAGAATGACTGCACTGATGGTGCTCCTGTGCTGCTGCCCTGGGAATAATTGTCCTGCCTCCTCACTTCAGAGAAGAAAAGAAAAGAAGTCCAAGCCCTTTTCTTCAGAGTGCATGTGTTTGAGATCTTTTTTTAACCATTTGCTTGGAAATAAAAGGCAGCAAGGAATTATCTGGAAGATTCTTGCAAAGAGGCTGGCTAGGCTCCTGGCCACCAGGTGAGGCTTGCCTCTATCATCTCTTCAGAGAGTTACAATCACAGTACTGTGCCTGGTTGTTGTTCTCTATTCTTTCTGTTTGTACCTCCTGCCCAGAAAATCCCTGGCTGAGCAAGCTTCTCTTAGTTACAGCTTTTTCCCTTCAGACATGAGAAAGCACACAGATGTGTATGTTTTCTACAGTGTGCCTAAGTGTTTTGCTGCTTTTACTTAAAGAAATCATGAAAGGGAACGGTTTAATAAAAGATAAATCTGTGAATGAAATACTTCAACTATCTCCGTCCCTGAGTTGATTGCCATCTAGCCTCCCTGAAGAAAGTGGGGCTTTCCTGCCTGTGCCACGGGTGCCATGTCTCAGCTGGAAGTGCTGAAATGTCTGCCAAGCCCTGCTTCCCCTGCTTGAGCTTTAATAACTTCTGTTCTGCTGCCACGCAATCCCTAATTAGCCAGTATTACATGACCATAGGTACAGATGATGACTGCATGGACAGGTTAATCTCCCTTCTGACAAGTCCATCTTTCCCAGGACCTAGCCCTTGGGGAGGTGGAGGAGCCTGGAAAGCCAAGAAAAGATAAAAGCTGGTGTTATGTTTATGAAGCTGATGCAGACGTGTACTCTTTGCCAGCAATGGGTCAGTACTCTGGTCAGCAGTGGGTTCCCCAAGCCATCCCAGTAAGAAAGGAGGCCTGGGAAGAGATAATAACAAGATAGATGATAAACCCATAGTATGTGTGTGAAAGAGAGAGACAGCTGGTTTGGCAAGATTGCTTGCTTTTGAAAAAGAAGAATTCATCCTTTCCTATATTGGCAGAAATACATGTGCCCTTTCATGATAAAATTATGTATCCCAGGTGTATAAATCTTCCAGGTTCCTTTTAAAATATGCAGCTAAAGTGGGATGTACTGAGAAAATATGAATATGGTGGCTGGACATCCAACAGGTGTGCATGAGGTATCTGGCTTTAGGGACCAATAGAGTTCCTGACAGTTTGATAGATTACTCATAGTATTTTTTATAAAATATGCAGAAATTTTAAAAAGGGGTTTTCTGAGGAGTGAAAAAGATACCCATCATGGTACATGATGAAATATGCTCCTTTGAACTAAAGCTATAGTGGTAGGGTTTAGAACAGTGAGTCGCAGTCAGGCTTAACAAGGCTTAGAGAATGTAAGCTCCCCTGGAAACATCTATAGAATTATAATGGTCTAGATAATAAAATAGATATGTAAAATAGAATAGTCAGGCAAATTAAAAGGTCTAATTTAAGCTGGTAGAAGAAAGATGAAGGAAATTCTGACAGTAAAAAAACTCCCAGTTTTCTTCAGATGCTGCTTTAGTAATTTGCCTTAGAGGCAAGTATTATAAACCTTAAACCCCTCTCAGCCTTAAAACAACAGAATTATGTAGAAATTTACTTGTATGTGGAGACCAGATTTAAACCTTCACTTACTCAGCCTAAACTGCGGTCATGCCATATGCACATTCACATTGCACACACGCCCCTGTGATGTGGACTGAGGTGCTATGAAACTATTATTGACATGAATTGTGTGTGAGTTATCCACTCACCATGAAGAGCTTAGAAGCAAAATCTTTTGCAAACCATCCTGACAGCGCTCCTGCATGCACAGTACTACCAGGGTGGCACTGGGTTGCTGCACGGGATCTGAAGCTGCAGGTTTGTTTAACGGGAATCTGTACCTCTGTGCTGCTGATGCCTATTATTTCAGGCATCCTGGTACCTTCTATAAGGATCTGGAGCACTTGGGAGGGACAGAGGAAATGCAGCTGTGTAAATCAAAAGTCACTGAAAGTAGCTTTTCTAAAGTGAAAACAGACACAGCTTTAAAATGTATTGCCTGTGACTCTGGTCTCTTCAGAGAGAGGGAATGTTTTTTCCTTGCTCTTTAGACTGACTCTGTGTTCAAGACTGCAAACCGACGTTATCCACACGATCCCTGCCACGCTGGTTTCTAGAAAAACCCTCTGTTTACCACCTGCTGTCGCAGAGTCATGTCAAAGGAAACAAAAAAACCCCACCAGCCCCCAAAGCCCGCTGAAAGGGAGCAGCGGGCAGCCCTTTCCCGCTAGCCGCTCTCACGGTCGGGCCCGGTAGCCCGTAGGGACCGCGGGGCGGGGGGAGGGATTCACCCCAGCCCTCCCCATCCGGGGGACGGGGCTCCCCCGGCCCGCCCGACGGCGGCTCCTCTGCGCGACCGCAGGTGCGGAGCTGCCGCGCGGTGGCGCCCTCCGCTCACGGACCGTCCGCGCCCGCGGGCCGAGCGAGCGGCGGGGAAGCCCCATCGCC